>CATIWJ010109798.1:0-22514 GCA_949640765.1 Croton laevigatus
CATTTCACAATTAATTGCATTTAATAGTAAAAAATTCAATTCTCATTCTTCAAAAATAATATCATTGAGAAATAAAATAAGTTTCATAATTCAATCAAAATCAATATTGGAAATCTCAATTAAATATAATTTTACTTTTACCAAGCCGGCACTTCGCGCCTGCGAATACCGCTTCGGTATTAAAAATTATTGTATAACTCGAACAGATATTCAAGTTTTCCACAAAATCAATTATTCAATAAAATCATATATTAAAAATACTAATCAAATAATTTAAAATGCAAATCAATAATTTAAAACATAATTAATTTGAATACTTTAAAAATAAAAGTACCAAACCTGATAAAATTTCGCTATACGCTAATCTTCCAAAATTTCCTCCTGCTCCTTAATTAAGTTCACTGTCCAGGCCCTAAATAAATTTAAACATGCTATTTAAATATTTATCTAGGCCCTAAATAAATTTATTCCTCAAAAATAAAATAAATACCCTTAAAATTAATCTGCTGGGCTTGAACGAAGACTAAAAATAATTTTTTGGGTCAAATTAGAATTCTGGAAGGCTTACTTGTAAACGGGGAAAAACTTCTGTGGTTCAAAATGTTAGGCGCGCAGAAATCTGAGGACCTGGTGGATATTTTCCCTTAAACACGTGCTGACCTGCGTTTTGACCGGGTACTGTGCTTCTTCTTCTTCTCCCGACGCTGCGACGGTTCTTCGTCGACCCGAAAGCCCACCGAGCCCAATGATGTTTCCGGCAACTACGGGTGGCAAGCTTGGCACCGAGCAACTCCTCTCCCTGTCGCCGGTCGGTCTGCGGTCTCAAACTGGACGGAGGGCGGCTGTGGCAACCGGAATATGCTTCAAAGTAAACTAGGTTACCCGAATCTCTCGTGGATAATCCGAACAGAAATCACCCCTCCGCCTATGGGTCGTCGGATTTCTTGCTCTGAATAAGTTCTATTCATCCCCAGGAATGGATTTTGGTTATTAGTTTCTAAAAATAACAGAGATATTAAAAGTTGTCAATTTGAATTTTCCTCTCTTTGTTTTAATGTTTCTGTGTTTTTTTTTTCTTTTTTAAATCTTTCTCCTATCCATTTAATACTTCATGTGTCATCCTCAATGCTTCCTGATATTTCCTTTAATCAATAATCTTAAACTTACCAAGATAAGAATTCTCAGTACTTCCCATAACATAAACTTTCAATCAAGAATAGCTACGGTCTAGAGAAAGAAAATGAACAAAATGAATAGGGTTTTGTAAAAGAAAAAGAATAAAGAATGGTTTATTTCTACCTGACCTCTCCTAACACCAAAGCTTTCATTCCCCTTCTGTCTTACACGTCCATCATCATTTCCAATTCCTTGCCAGCACAACTTCCTCATAATCCCATTTCCTGCCAACAAATCTATTCCTGTTTTAAATTCTGCCACCTTGCACTTCCCTTTTAAAAAATTTTTGCATGCACACCTTCCCATCTTTTTCTTACAACTTGACCCATATTTTATAAATTCTACTTTCAATCAAGTCCTTAAAAATTTTATTTAAATCTCTAAGTTTTTTAAAAATTGTAATTAAATTCGACTTGGTTAATTATTATTTAATTCCCCTTAGATTTTAAAAATTTTAAAGTTGAAACCCGTAACTCCGTTGAACCACCGTTAATTAAATTTTTCGGATGTGACATAGGGGGTAGGACGCATCAATATTTAATTTATGAGTAATGATCAAAGGATCTACCCCTACAATATCCTCCAATCTCTAGGAAAAACTATCCACTTCCTTTGTCAAAAATCCTCTATTGCTTTGGACTTATTTACCCCTACCCCTTCCTTAGTGACCTTACTTGAGCCGTCAATAACTCCAGTGACCTCTATTACTGCAGTAGCCCCGCCAAGGTCCTCAACCTGCCCAACATCTAAGGCTCTAGCAACCTCTACCTCTGCGGTGCCCCTGCCAAGGCCGCTGACCTATTCAACTATTAGGGCTTGGCCTTCATCAATAATCAGGAGGTCGCCCTGAGCATCTCTATCATCTATTTAGTATGACTCACGAGCTGTCTTTTGGCACCCTTCACTACGATGACCCAGGTAGAGGATAAGCATTTCAGAGTAAGATACTTAATTGAGGTTACTATCCCTAACTTACTTAGCAAAAGATGCCCCATTATGTATGCGACTTACTCCTCCTCCCTAAGCTTCAATGCCAGCTCAATAATGCCCACAAACTCAATTGGCTTCCCAGAAATCCCCACTATAGGGGGTCTTTATCTGCTTTAACTTTCCCATGTCAATATTAAGCTGAGAGAAAGGTTGTAGGGCTAAAATATTAATAGCACTACCATCATCAACCAATATCCTCTTCACCCTAAAATTGGAAATGACCACCTTAATGACCAAGGCATCATTATGGGGTAACAAATATTTCTTTCATCACACTCATCTTCAGCAGAAAAAAAAATAACAAAATCCAACAAAGAATCTACTCCTTGAGTCAGGAACACCTCTTTTGAAGATCACTTCTTGGTTTGGGAATTAGACTCCTCCACCTTAGTTGACAAGATCATGTGAATGGTCTCTTGTGGCTCTTTTCCGCTCCCAGACCCTTGGTCCTTATCTTCACGCCTATTCACATCTGCACCAGGCTGCTTATTTGCGGAGCTACCACCAGCTCCACCTCTTTGCCTCTTAAAGGCATTAACAAAATTTCTCAAATCTCCTATTTAGGAATGGCCATCACCCTAAATCTATCCACAAAATTTTCCAGATACTCCCCATTATTTCTAACTACTAACTTTAAATTAAAAGCTTCCTTCTTCTTTGGAATGTTCTTCTTGAACTTAAGTATCATTTTCTCCCTAAGGTCTTTAAAGCTCAAAATACTTCGACTAGGCAGATGATGAAACCATTCACTAACATCATTTGACTGGGTCTCTGGGAAATGCTTACACATAAGAGGATCAGTTGCTCCTCTTGACACTATAAGATCATGATAATTCCTTACATGACTCATAGGGTTCATTTTATTAGAATAGATAGTTTTGAAACTAGGTGCCTTTCACAAGCTAGAAATTGGTGCCCTATTCACACTGAACAGAAAAGGAGAGGTAGCTTGGAATGTCTCTTCAAGCTCATCGTCTCTTTGTATATCTTGTACCGGCTATTCAACTTTGATCCTTATTTTTTGTTCTCCCTAATAGGGTTCCAGATTGTATCCATACCCCTTCTATCTCCATTTTTTTGCTCCTGGGGCCTATGTCTCATTATTAGGATCATCATCATATCTGAATAGGGATGGCTCCCTAGGAGTCCTGACAGAAGGTTGCCCAGTATAAGAGCTCCACCTCTCTTCATAACCTCTCCCTTCTTTGAGATAATCATCTTTAACATTATATTGCTCTTCTTTATTGGTATCTTGCTCCTGGACCGGAACCTCTCTCCTGCGGGGTCTCTCTGTTGTCTGCTCAGGTGCAGGTGGCGACCTCTGCCTGGGGTGAATGATGATAGAAGGGTAACAAGATTGGTATTTTGGTGCAAGAATTGATTAAGTAAACTAAATAATTGTGCTTATGAAGAAGAGGAAATTGGGGTTGATGTAGTGGGAATGACAGTGGTAGTTAGTGGAGACTGGTAGTAAGGTTGAGGCATGCCAGTCCTTAAAAAGAGGGATTATCTCCAGGGCGACGGGGCATGAAATCAGGTGGTGGTTTGAATAAGGGAAGTACGGCCCCTCCCTCTAAAGGTAGTGAAGTGGTAGCCCTTTAGGGTAAGGAAGTATGTAAATGAAGATCAATGGGGTGATGGTCTTGTCTATCATAGATACCCCTATTTTCATTTGTTCCACTCATGGTTAATGTAAGAAAGTTAACTGTAGGAAATAAGTTAAAGATCAAAGTTTTCTCGTCCATGCTCACCACACCAATTGAAGTCTCAAAAGTATCTTAGTCTGATAAGTGACGGTTGAAGACTATTTATAGTGAAACTTAAGCGGTGCCATGTATGTGGTTGATGACCTACAATGGTGAGGTTAATGGCCTAGAGGGGTGTGGTCAGTGTCCTATGCCTCTTAGGGGTCAGTGGCCCACGCCACCTAAGAAGTCAGTGGCCCAGCTCACCTGGGAGGTCAGTGGCCCACGCCACCTGAAAGGTCGGTGGCCCATGCTTTTTGAGCTTAAGAGACCTTTCCAGTTCTGCAGCACGGAGGACATTAGACAACCTGACTTTTGAACAAAGAGCGACCTTTGTCTGGACAGTTAATAGATGACCTCATCATACTCTAACGTGAGGGCCAAATTCTCTTTTGTGGGTTCCTAAGAAGTGGGGTAGGCTTACAATTATGTACTTTTAAAATTTATTTTTCCTAAACTACCCATTTCACCGATAATGTCAATGTCTAAAGTCTATCTCTTGTAGTGTTTCTAATTTTAAGGATTGTTTATTTTTTAAAACAAAATGACATCACTCGTCGTAGGACTATAATCCATATTTGTTTGCTAATAGTTTACATGGTTTTTTTTTGAATTTTTTTGAATTTTTTTTTTGTTCATTATGAATGTTTTTCAAAATGCTAGTAGTAATTTTATTATTTACATGAGAAATAATATTAGTTCAAAGCTTTGGGATTAAGAGTCTTTTTCTTTCTGTAGCTACAGATCAAAAATAGGCAAAAAAAAATAAACAAATGGTTAATTCAAACAAACTTATGAAAGAAGGCCTCCAAATTCGAAAAAATAACAATCCTGAATATTTAATATTTCCTGCAGTTTCAATAGGCATGTCTAACACTTAGCTGAGCAATTCACTTATGACAGAACTGCTATCTAAGCTTTTCCATCAGAATTGAGTTCCCCTTTCACAAAGCGTTATTCTGCAGATTTGCCGCCAAATTCCATATTTCTTCGACTAGGTCATGAACCTAAAGTGAGCATTCTATCTCCCTGTAAAGGATTTGAATGATCTCCTTGGCATCAGCTTCAATGATTAGGCATTCGCAGCTCCTGCTGACAGCTTCTCATATCACTAGAGTTTCTAAAATTGCTTGACTTTTCCCTCTCTGTTTCTTGCCATGAACGCTATGCCTCTTCTTCTTTCATGTTTCTGGACTGTGACATCTGTATTGATTTTGATGTAACCTTCCACTGGAGTCTGCCACGACACGAAGAAGCTTCTCACAATTCCTCTTGTTGGTTCTGATTTCTTTCTTCGTTGGCACATTGTAGTATGACTTCTTTGAATTATTCTGCAACGTAATAAGCTTTATGCATGATATCTTTTGACGTTTTATTTGTCCATTAAGTTGGAGATGTCGAATGGGTTTTTTTTTTTTTTTCATCCTAATGATGAACTAATTTGAAGGAAACCGAATGATTTGGAAAAAAAAATTTTAGGCAAAGGTAAAGTAGTCACTTTATTATATTATATTTAATTATATTAATTATTAAAATTTCTAATACGTTTTTATTAGACTGAGATAAATATATTTATTGTAAAGATAATTGGAATGTCTTTATAACAGTTTAAAAAATTACCGATTTGAGAATGCTAAATGTCAATTTTTTTTAAATTATAAGCAGAAAAATAATTTTAAAAAAATATATATAATAATATAAAGTAAAAAATATATATATAAAAATAGGTAATTAAACAGCTGATAATTTAAAAAAAGTGATACTTATTTTAAGTTTAGCGAAAACATAAAGTAAAATGGTTTTTCTTTGAAATACCATCACCCATGCAGGCCAATAAATACTTACCAAAAAAAATCAATAAATACGACAATGATTCAATTCTAATAGTAGTTTTTTTCCCCTTCTGATTCGTTGTGTATGTTTTTAATGAACTATTATTGACCAAACTGTTCATATGACATTAAATGCTGGTTTGTTTGTTTCTCATGCATTTATTAATATGTTTACATGATTGAACAGGAAGGGAAGTGATTTATAATCATAGCAAAATCGTTTCGGCCATGGCTGGCTGGCAGCCCTGGAAATGGAAATTCCGTTTGGTATATTTCTCGATTTTCATTTCCATCTGCTTGTTTTTGGAATGTAGATTGTGTTGCTTGTCATTTTTAGTGAAAGGAAAATGGTGATAATTAATTGAAAGTGTAGATTGGACATATGACAGAGACAGTATATAGATTGTTGATTTTTGGAAGGAAATGAAATTAACAAGAAACTTATTTCAAAAATTAAGTTGTTTGGTATAATTATTTAACAATATTTCTCTTCTGATTCATATATCTGTTTTCGTATTTATAGTATAATGGCTGATTTAACCTAATCATGAGTGTTTAAAAAAATTGGGGTTTCTTCGAACTGAAGGGGAAAAAGTGATTATGGATTGTTCTTTCTTCGATTTGTATAATGAACCCATTCGGGATGATTAAAGAATGAGGGGATCGAATATGAAGCCAAGGGAAAAGAAAAAGGATTCTGGATTGTTCTTTCTTCAACTTGCATACTGAACCCACCACATGGTTGGTTGATTAAAGAGTCAGGGGATCGAATATGAAGAAAAGAAAGGGAAAAAAGAGATGCTGGATTGTTGTTTTTTCAATTTGCATAATGAAGCCATGTGGGAAGAGTAAAGAATCATGGGATTGAATTTCCCCTTAAAAGGGGGGAGTTAAAAAAGGATGAAATGATCGAATTAAACATGTTTGCGTTCCAATTTACAAGGCAAAAGCTGTTTCTTCATTAGTTTTCCCCCCATGTTATTTGTTATCATGGCTTGCATTAACAATATTTTTGGTGATAACACTCATGACAAGAAAGATGATTGTTGTGTATTCTCTATTTCCCTCTTCCTTATTAGCATCATTCATTGATTGGGTTATACAATGGAGCAAGCTTCCGCCATCAAAATTCCACTCTGTATCACAAATTCTTTTGATTCAACACTGTAGTTTGTTTAAAGATTCAGTAGTTCAGTGTTTAGAGACTAAATATTTGAGCACTGATAGGTAGTTCAACTAAGTAGTTTGAAATTCCATCATTTCCATAAATATTGTAGTATTAATTTTTTTCTTCCCCACCTGCCTGCCTTACTATATTGATATCGTTGTTTTTGTAACAAAAGAGAGGAAACCGAAGAGGTAAAACAGAAGAGATATTATGTATTTCAGTGTATGTTTATACAGAATACAAAGAGCCCTATTTATATACACTAAATGATCTCTATACAATTTAATTGTAATCTTGTAATTAAACTAAGGAAAGAAGATATTCCCATATCTTAACCACTGATTTTGTGGATTCTCTAACAGTTTTCGGCACATATGTGATAAATCCCATCCTCAATTTCAAACACATCTTACTATTATTTAATAAAAAAAAGGTACTTATTGGCTTATCATGGAACCCTTTAATTAATAAATTCAGCACTAAGAAACTTCTAATTAAGATGCCTTTGGCCCTATTTTAGTAGATTAGTTTTTTATATCACCTTTCCCAAGTAAACTTTTAAATGTATAATATTTTAACCTTTGTTTCCATCTTAATCACAATTCTAATTGCTAGTTCAAAAGTTGCTGCAAAATATTGATATATGGGGTTACCTAACAATGTTACAATAATCGATCAAAATGTAGTCTAACTACTCTTTTCAAGTCTAATATGAAAGGTAGAGAATGAAAGATTTTTAGTTCAAGTTTTCCCTAACCAAATGCCAAGACTAGACTATTCTTGTTGTAGTCTTTCAGTTCACCCCCACCTAATTAACAACATGACAAGGAAACAGTAAACTGGGAATCAGATAAAACCAAGAAATCAAGAAAAGCAACGTGGTTTTTTTGTCTGCCATAAAATATCTATGACAGGGCTAGTTACTTATGAAGTATTTATTATATATAGGGCCCTGCATGCTTGTGTTTTCATTCAAGCTACTATACACTGTAAAGAATTCCATTATGAATTTTTCGTTCTAAAATTTGTCTGTTCCATGTCCTAGAGGTATGGAGGTATTATCAGAGAAAAGCCTTTCAGCAATGGCATCCTTGGAAAGTTCATTTGGTAAACACTTCTATATTTCTCAATTTTCATTTTAATATATGACCCGCCCATTTTGTGCTTTAGCATGTTTGTTGGAATGCTTGCTTAGTATTTTATGGTCATGAATTTTTTTTACATAAGTATCATTTCCTATCCTGTTTCTCTCTTTTTCTTTTCATTTTCACTTTTCCTGCTGAAGAAAGAAAATGACAAGTGAAACTTGTTGTACTTCAAAAAGAAATAAACCTGTTGTACTTCAAAAAGAAATAAACCTGTTGTTCTTCAAAAAGAAATCATTGTGAAAGAAAAATGTTGTAATAGACTGGAACATAAACAATATAGATTGTTGAGATTTGATAAGTTCTTGGACCCTTTTTTTTGTCCTTCAACATCTGATATTTTATATGCAGTTTTTCTCTCTGTTGCTGTTATGGTTGAAGATGGTGACTACATGATTACTGCAGTTATAACTGTTTGAAAAAGTAGAAAAAGAGAAAAGAATGTTAACTGATTGGTTATTACTCCATTGTGCAGGGGTTTCTTGGATTTTTGGGGGAATATTTGATCTGGGTTCTTGCGTGCAAAGAACTCTCATAGACATCATAAATTTGGTATTCCTTGGTGTCTTCTATCTAACTTTGTTTGTGGGTTCTATCAGGAAACGTCAAACCGATGGTAGTAATAGAAGAGAGTGGATATTTGTGGCTGTTACAATCTGGTGTGCTCTAATTAGCATTACTTATTTTGGTGTTGCGTTATGGGATCTAACAGTTGAAAACAAATGGCTTCATAATTTCAGCTGGTTGGTTTACATTGTTAGAGGAATAGTTTGGGCTTCAATAGCAGTTACCTTGCTTGTTAAGAAGACCAATGGGCTTCGAATTTTTGTTACCGTTTGGTGGGTGACGGCTTCTGTATTGAATTCAGCTGTAAACATTGAAGTTTTAGCAAAATCACAAAAAATCCAAGTTCTTGACATGTTACCATTGCCTCTAAACCCTTTACTCCTATTATGTGCTTTTAGAAATTTCAGTTATTTTGCTTCTCCACATGAATATGCAGAAAAGAACTTATCTGAACCTCTTTTAGGTGAAAATGTGGTAAACAATCGATCGAGACTAGCTCAGGCTGGTATTTTTAGCAAATTGACATTTTCCTGGATTAATTCTTTGCTTAAGATCGGCTACACAAAACCATTAGATTTTGAAGATATCCCTTCACTAGTTCATGAAGATAAAGCAGAAATAACCTACAAAAAATTTTCAAATGCATGGTATTCCCTTCTAAAAGAAAAGAACCCAAATACCAGAAACTTGGTTCTTTGGGCCCTGGCTAGAGTACATTCCCGAGAGAACATATTTATAGGTATATGTGTATTGCTTAGAACACTTGCAGTAACAGTTCTCCCTCTCCTGTTGTATGCTTTTGTAAATTACTCTAATCTGGATCAGCCGAATCTCTATCATGGCCTTTCTTTAGTAGGGTGTCTAATTCTTGTGAAGTTAGTTGAGTCGTTATCTCAGAGGCATGCCTTTTTCCTTTCGAGACAATCAGGATTAAGAATGAGATCAGCTTTAATGGTGGCTATATATCAAAAGCAGCTCAAACTTTCAAACTTGGGAAGAAGAAGGCATTCAACAGGTGAGATAGTTAATTACATTGCAGTGGATGCTTATAGAATGGGTGAAATGCCTTGGTGGTTTCATTCTAGTTGGAGTCTTGTTCTGCAACTCTTTTTGTCCATTTTAATACTTTTTGGTGTCGTTGGACTTGGAGCTATTCTTGGATTAGTCCCTCTCCTGATATGTGGACTTCTGAATCTTCCATTTGCGAGATTTCTGCAGAACTGTCAATTTGAATTCATGACTGCTCAAAATGAACGCCTCCGAGCTACTTCTGAGATCCTAAACAACATGAAAATCATCAAGTTGCAGTCTTGGGAAGACAAGTTTAAGAGTTTGATCGAATCTTTTCGAGAAAATGAATTCAAATGGTTAGCTAAGGCACAACTTATGAAGCCATATGGTACTCTCTTGTATTGGTTAGCTCCAACAATAATCTCTGCTGTTGTCTTCTCTGGATGTGCACTGTTCAAGAGTGCTCCATTGAATGCTAGCACAATTTTCACAGTTCTCGCAACATTAAGGGGCATGTCGGAGCCTGTAAGAATGATACCTGAGGCTATTTCTATTATGATCCAAGTCAAGGTCTCAATTGATAGAATAAATACTTTTCTAATTGACGACGAGCTCAAGATTGAAAACCTAACTAGTACTCCATCTTGTGGCTCAGAAAAAAGTGTTACAATTCAAGGCGGTAAATTCAGTTGGGATCCTGAGCTAAGTAAGCCAACTTTGATAGAAGTGAACTTGGATGTCAAATGTGGGCAAAAAGTGTCCATTTGTGGGCCAATTGGCACTGGAAAGTCATCGCTGTTATCTGCAATACTGGGAGAGATACCTAAGATCTCAGGAAATGTAAGTTACACTGTAATTCCATATCCTAGATTTTTTCTTTTTTTAGTATAATGTGCTTTCTTCTGTGCCTGTGATTAGGTCAATGTGTATGGTTCCATTGCTTATGTTTCTCAAACCTCTTGGATTCAAAGTGGAACTATTCGTGATAATATACTCTATGGGAAGCCAATGGATCAAACCAAATATGAGAAGGCCATAAAAGCATGTGCTCTAGACAAGGACATCAATAGTTTCAATCATGGTGATCTTACAGAAATTGGCCAGAGAGGACTTAATATGAGTGGTGGACAGAAGCAACGGATTCAACTTGCTCGGGCTGTTTATAATGATGCTGATATCTATCTCCTTGATGATCCTTTCAGTGCAGTAGATGCTCATACTGCTGCAATTCTGTTCAATGTGAGGGAGGACCAAACATTTTGTATACTTCAAAAACATGAAATATTTACTGAAACATCTTACTTGAAAATATAATTGCAGGAGTGTGTCATGACTGCTCTAGGAAACAAGACTGTCATATTAGTTACTCACCAAGTTGAGTTCCTCTCATCATTTGACAGAATTCTGGTAAAAAAGTTTGATCAAGATAATTTGTTTGCTAAAAAGTCTGCTTTGTGTCTTAGTTAATTTGGTTTTTCCTTTTCACAGGTTATGGAAGATGGGCAAATTACGCAATCAGGAAGCTACGAGGAGCTCTTGACTGCTGGAACAGCATTTGAACAACTGGTAAATGCTCATGGAGATTCAATAACAACATTTGGGCAATATGATCAAAGCCATGGAGAAATTTTGAGGGCAGATTGTCTTAGTCCAGAGGCCGAAGTGTCTAATTCATTGTATTCTGCTCATAAAGATTCAATAACAACATTTGGGCAATATGATCAAAGCCATGGAGAAATTTTGAGGGTAGATTGTCTTAGTCCAGAGGCAGAAGTGCCTAATTCATTGTATTCTGCTAAAAGAAACAGTGAAAGGGAGATTTCTCTGAATGGTGTTCCAGGATTGCAACTAACTGAAGAAGAAAAGAAAGAGACTGGTGATCTGGGATTGAAACCATTCTTTGACTATGTTCTCATCTCAAAGGGAACGTTTCTTGTATGCCTGTGTGTAGTATCTGGTATTGGTTTTGTTGTTCTTCAGGCTGCAGCAACTTATTGGCTAGCATATTTCATCCTGATCCCTGACTTCAATAGTGGGATTTTAATTGGTGTGTACACTCTAATATCAGCTTGCAGTGCTGGTTTTGTGTTTTTTAGGACTTTCTTTACAGCCCATCTGGGATTAAAAGCTTCTAAAACCTTCTTCTCTGGCTTCACCAATTCGATTTTCAAAGCTTCAATGCTCTTCTTTGATTCAACACCTGTTGGAAGAATCCTGACTCGCGTAAAACATGCCTAAACTTGAATAGATATATTTTATTCTCTAAAGTTCTATATTCCTGATTCCAAAATGTTCATCTTGTTATACTTTGCAGGCTTCATCTGATTTAAGTGTTTTGGATTTTGACATTCCGTTCGCCTTTGTCTTTGTGTTGGGTCCTCTAATAGAAGTCATAGGAACTATAGCTATCATGGCCTCAGTTATATGGCAAGTTCTCATTGTAGCGATCATTGCTTTAGTAGGTTCAAAATATGTTCAGGTAAGTACACAGTTTTCTGATTTTTGATATTAATCAAAACTTAATAATGGAAGCTTTAATAGTTTGTCTTTTTTTGTCTCTTAATCAAAAGGACTATTATTTGGCATCTGCAAGAGAACTGATAAGGATCAACGGTACTACCATGGCCCCTGTGATGAACTATGCATCTGAGACATCACTTGGCGTGGTGACGATAAGAGCTTTCAAAATGGTGGAGACGTTTTTCCATAACTACCTAAAACTTGTAGACAATGATGCTACCCTATTCTTCCACTCTAATGTGGCATTAGAGTGGATGATTATGAGGATAGAAGCATTGCAGAATTTGATTATATTCACTGCTGCTCTTCTACTCGTTTTACTCCCAAAAGGAGTAGCTCCAGGTACGTCCACTTACAAATTCAAGTATTCACAATTTTGTTGTTTGAAGATGTAAAGTTCAGTTTTGATTGTGCAGGATTTGTTGGGCTCTCATTATCTTATGCACTATCCCTCACTTGGATTCAAGTTTACACATATCGTTGGTATTGTAACTTATCAAACTACTTAATATCCGTAGAAAGAATCAAACAGTTCATGCACATTCCACCAGAACCTCCAGCTATTGTGGAGGACAATAGGCCACCATCTTCTTGGCCTTTTAAGGGTAGGATAGTTCTTCAGGAATTGAAGGTAAAATGAAACCCGATAAAATTTTTTATTTTAGTAGCACGCCCACATGTTTATGATTATATTTACTAACTTAACGTTCTTAATTGAATTTCAGATAAAATATCGGCCAAATGCTCCTCTTGTTCTGAAAGGAATAAACTGCATATTCAAGGAAGGGACAAGAGTAGGAGTTGTAGGAAGAACTGGGAGTGGAAAAACCACATTGATCAGTGCTTTGTTTCGCTTAGTGGAGCCTGCAAGTGGTCGAATTCTCATAGATGGACTTGACATTTGTTCTATCGGTCTCAAGGATTTGAGAACAAAGCTTGGCATCATCCCTCAAGAACCAACACTTTTTAGGGGCAGTGTTCGGTCTAACCTCGATCCTTTAGGCCTGTATTCTGATCATGAAATTTGGGAGGTAAGAAAATTGATTCAAGAAGCCCTTTTCTTATCTACCTTAAAAAATGGCAACTAATTTTGTCTTTATGTTTACAGGCTTTAGAGAAGTGTCAGCTTAAGGCCGCAATCAGCAATCTTCCTAATCAGCTGGACTCATCAGGTAGAATTATTTTACTTAAACCATCAAAATAACTATATTCAATTTCTGCATACCACATTGCTGCGTAAAAAATTTCGAAACCTTGATATAATCTATCAGCCACTCTAGCTTATGCAATGTTTTGATATTACACCTTATCCTAGGTTTTAAGGAGGTATTATTAGAGCCAACATTTCCTTTCTCTTAGGCTTCTGCAATGGCAGACATTGTTTGTGCACAGATTACGAACCATCTAATAACCTTTTAGCTGTAAAGAATTGAATTTCTAATATCAGAAACGAGCCTAAGTTTAAAAAATGCTACCTTTGCTGCAATTGAAAATTTCACAGCAATTTATGCACTAATTGTAGCGAATTTGAATATGCAGTAAGTGATGAAGGTGAAAATTGGAGTGCTGGGCAAAGGCAACTGTTCTGTCTAGGAAGAGTGCTTCTAAAAAGGAACAAAATTCTAGTGCTAGATGAAGCCACTGCTTCAATTGATTCAGCTACTGATGCAATTTTACAAAGAATTATCAGACAAGAATTCTCTAAATGTACTGTTATTACAGTAGCTCATAGAGTTCCGACCGTTATCGACAGTGACATGGTCATGGTCCTCTCTTATGGTATATATGTTTCCATTTTCCTAATCATTATTATTATCACATTCATTAGTTTTAATTATAGATGTCTTAAAGTAATTATGGAATTAATTTGCAGGGAAATTGTTGGAATATGATGAGCCTTCAGAGCTCATGGAGACTAATTCTAGCTTCTCTAGGCTGGTTGCTGAATATTGGTCCAGTTGCAGAAGATCCTAGTCTCAATTTTATTTTGTAGTTTCCTACTTATTGATCATGTAATAAAAATGTTTTCTTGTTTTTGGAAACAGATATGTTCAGATACTGGTTTGGATGCATTTTGGGTTTGAGTATATTTGCTTATTATAATGAAATAGATCCAGATTCACAAACTTTAAGTCACATGATTTTGGTATTTATTGTGAATCTGATCATATCATATCATATCATATGCCACAAAATATTATATCATATGAAAGACAATCAACCTTTAGCTCTTTCACCAACATGATTTTAATATTCAACAATCAATTAATGGTTTAACAATTTGCAACTAAATTATTAAAATATTAATTAAAATTTCTAGATTTTGTCCTTTTTTTTTTATATAATATAGGGAGTTAATCTTTGTACTTACATAATACAAAATAGTCCCGTTATTAAAAATTATCACCATACACAAGTGAGTGAGTGATAAAAAGAAAAATGGAAGACAATAAGTTTACTGAATTTAAAGTATTTAAATTACTTTTTAATCTTCTGGTAAATTGAAATACGTTCCAAGGTTTTCATCCGTAAATTTATGTAGGAAAATGTTTCTAATTTACGGATCCAAAAATTATTAACTTAAACTTTAGGGAGCTAAGTGTAAATAAAGTAATAATATAGGGACCTAAATGTACTTATGAAATGATCGTTTCACCGCAACGTGTGAAATAGACATCCGGAATCTGAAGTTGCAACGTGTCAAATTTGTACAACTTCGCCAACGCAAACGCTTACGTGGATTTAATTTTTTTTATTGGGCAAAGTGGCCGTTTCTTGGCTTCTTTAGCCAACACCTAATCTTGCATATCAAAAAATTTTATTTTTTATTTATTTTTTAATTAATAATTTTTTTTGGTTTTTTTTGAAAGAGAAATTTATAAATGATTGGTAAATAAAGAAAGTAGGTTTTGGATCCAATATTAATGGTACGTACCGAAAGCAACAAATCCAAATATGTCCATTCGCAGCTTCACATTTATGTCGGTTACCTGTTTTTTTTTTTCAATGAATATAGAGGTTAATATTGGTATTAAAGAATAAAATATTGAAAAATTAATAGAAATTATATATATTGTAATTGTATAAAAATTTGAAAAAATAAAGATAATAAATCCCTCTTATGGGTAACTAAAGAAGAAAAAAGGGATAATAAATCAAAGCTTAAATGTTAACCTACAAATAATTGATTAGAGGAAAATATAAATATTTATTATTTGAAATCTTTAATTTTTAAAATTATGTTTGAATTGATTTATGAGATGAGTTAATTTTCAATTCATTAGCTATTTTTATTGCTTAGGAGGTTAAAATATTAATCTAATCTCTACTGGGGATTAAAAGATATAATATTTATTTTTTATTTTTTATTTTTAATATTAAATAATTTTGTATTATCCAATTTTACCAAATTTTTTTTTTCAACTAAAAAATGTTTATTCAATAATATAAGAAGTTACCTATCTTAAAGAGATACAAATTAATTAATACTATTACTTTTACCTATCTAAAATCTCATTATTCATTTGTCACAAAATAAGTATCACATTTATAATTTTTTTACTATAAAAAAAACTATTTAATACATTTCAACTATAAACTTTACTTAGATTAAAAAGACTATTTTACTTTTCATTTAAATAATATATTTTTTTTATTATGCATTTTCTAGGTAGAAAAGAAAAACGCTTTATATGAGAAATTTATTTTGGAAGAAAAATTACATCTAAGACATTAAATTTAAATCGGAGATAGTAATAAGTTTTAATTATATTTCAAAGATAAAAATCTATAGTTTTTCCTTTAAAAAAAAAAAGTATATTTCAAAGTAGTTTTATTAATTAGACTCTCAAATCATTTCATATTTCATAAATGATTGTGCAATTATGTCGTTAGTCTTTCCGTTGAATTTTTCAGTACAACTAACTAAAAAATATAAATATTCATATTTTAAAACTAAAAGAATTAATATATGATTCTCGTAATTTTATTAATTATACTTTTAGATTCTCAAATGGTATCATCTTTATTACTCCTCCAACGGTGGGCGAAAAATACCAATGGGAAACGGATTAGAGTATTTATTTTTTTTAACAGCATTTATCTTCTTTGTTGATTTGTATATGGTTTAATATATAATTTAGTACCTTACATCTCCGTTTTTCTAAATGAAATTCTAACGTTTGTGTATGCACAATTTAATACCATACATTTTAATTTCTTAAACAAATCAGCACCAAGCCATTTAGGGGAGCAAAGTTAAATTTTTCAGACAAGAACAATGTGAAAATTTACCGTCTTCCTCCTTAGGCCATGTACAATTTTGAAATTTACAAAATTCAAAATCTCATTTTCTGATTTCAACATCGATCGAAGCAATGAGTTCAGAAAATTGAAATACTTGATATTTTCAGGGCTTTCCAATAATAGTCTAGCAGTGTATATTTCAATTCCCCTTAACGAGATTATTCCCTTTATGTGTTCCTTACCGTCTATGGTTGGAGAATAAGATAAAAATGAATCAGGTTGTTGGACACATCAGTATTACAGACTTTCCAATGACTTGTTCACCGTCTAAAAGCCATTGGTCGACAAAGCTTCTAGTAGCATAAGACTCGCCGTGGCAAGAGCTAGCCAATGGTGGTCACGGCTCATCGGTCCAGACCATATTGGCAGCATCGGCGAGCTTCCATACGATCGGGAACACAGTTGGCTAAGGGAGGAAGAATATGACAAATTTGATTTTGGTTCTCAATTTTATAAAAAAGATATAGCTAGTTTTGAAAAAAAAAAACTTCACTTTGGTCTCCAACGGGTGTGTGTTTCACAAAAATGGTTAGATGTTAATTTATTTCAGAAATTATAACGTGAGTTATTAAATTGTGCACACTCATACATTAAAATTTCATTCAAAAAAAAGGTGTCAAATTATAAGTTAATTCATTTCTAGAGCCCTAAAAAGTATGTTTATTTATTTTTATTAGCGTTGAAACTACATTGTTGCAAGGTTTTCAATTGTATTTCGTAAAATTTTAAATGTCTTGTTTTTGTATTTTGTGTATGTTGAGAATTATTATTTGTAATGGATTCAAATATTATTGAGTGTGTATTTGGAATCTAATTTTTTTAAGTGCAAGTAGTTGTCTTTATATTTTTATATACCAAAACTATACATAACAATGATATGTATGTACAATGTAATTTGTAGGTTAAAAATATTTATTTTTGTTTTGCCTTTTTGTTTATATTTTTTTTAATGATATATTTATATTATTTTTTTTACTCTTTATAATATTTAATATATACACAACAATGTCCTATAATTTTTTACTCTTTATAATATTAAATATATACAAAACAATGTCATAAAAATTTTTACTCTTTACAATATTAAATATATACAAAACAATTGCTATAATTCTTTTTTTTTTAAAAAAAAAAAACAAACCCTCTAGTTTGTTCTTCTTACGCTGGTTCTTAATCTTTGGAATTATTGGCTGTAAGAGGACCATTGCAATTTGATAGTTAAGACATAGAACTGATGCAATTTGATAATTAAGGTAGCTGCAGCTACACTAACATATGTATGATCTGTAGAAGCTTGATAAATGATGATGAACGATGATGTTTGTGAGTATTTGGGTTGATAAATGATTGATGATATTCAGAAATGTTTTGGTGTTTAAGTATGTAATTAGGACATGAAGTAGTAAATATATGTTCTGAAATTTTTGAGTATTTAGGTTGTATGCATGAGTAATTGCGCCGGTTCTAAAATAGATCAAAAATCCAGTTGAATTGGTATAACTAATAGAATCAGTGACTCAATTATGGTGCTGGTTCGATCTTGAATCCGGTTCTCAAAATATAGAATATTATATATTTTTATAGATAAGGATAAGCATGAGAATTCACATTTAGTCTCCCTATGTTATTCGTATTTGTTCTGCAGCGCAAATTCAGGGCACGTACAAAATCTTATCTTGCCAACTGCCCTCGCATGGAAGATATAAGAAGACAAATGAAAATAATAATACGAAAAGAGAAGCGTATTTGGTTTTTATTTCCTTCTAAGGAGAAAATTACAAAAGACCATTCAAATGTAATATCCTAAAAGAAAAAAAAATGGCTGAGGCATCAATGAATTGAACAAAAAAACCATTGAATCCATTATGGGATGATTGTGAGTTATTTTCTGCCAAATTTAGTTTTTTCTTTCTAATGAATCTTCAAAGTGGCGATTTCAACACCTATACGATCGATAGACACTACAATCGCACACCTCGTTTATTTGGCTTTAATGCATAAAAATCACAAACGCTTAATTTTTTTTTCCCTTTTATTTTCATTTTTAAAAATTTCATACTACTTCTGTCCTTAAACATAAATTTATTTTTATATTTGGACTACTATTAAATATTTTTTTCCAAGATTACTTATAATTTGTTTCCCTCTCTATTTTTATCCCTCCATTATATAGTATTTTTCTTTATCCCCAATAAATTCTATGTGTGAACATTTAATAATTGTTACCCATTATTAAAACAAAATTTTTGAAAGATCCTACCATTCAACAGAAATTTATTAAGGGTCCTACTATTTAATAGGATCGAGGCGAAACAAATAGTGAAATTTTTAAACGGATTCGAATCAAATATTGATTTTTTCTTTTTTTTTAACATTTTGAGTTAAGTGCCATTGCCAATCCTAACCTAACCCTAATAAATGGTGATGGAGGAGGAAGAAAGATGATTGTGATATATTCTCTAGCTCATGTCATTGTTTCCTTCCATTTAACAATCACAATGTAACCATTATCTATCGTTCCTATATCTATCATAATCAATTCTTTCCACTTCAAAATGTATATATTAATACACAACCTAATGATGAGTCTGAATTACTTATTCAACCTAATGTAACCATTAGTATTATTACTAATTAATGAAGATGGTCGCAGAGCTGGCAAAAATAAATAAATGAAGATGGTCGCAGATTGGATCTGTGTAAATGTGTTGCTTTCGGATTAGCTGTTTACACCATTACTTTATTTATGAAATCATTATGATCCTTTTTTTCCATATTTTTATGACAATTTGAAGTGAACACTATATTTTTATTTATATATTCATTTAGAGTGGCTATAGTGCTTAATGATAATGACAGGATATTCTTTGATTCCATTATATCTATCTTCTATAAACATATATAAAAACTAAAAATATATATATATAAACTAAAAATTATGAAATGATGTGCCATAATTCAAAATATGTACAGGGCAGATGCGAGCTTTATTTGTAATACTTATACTTAAACCAAATTTTTATTTGGTTGTATTTAATACAACCACCTCCTTTAAAAGGGAAAAAAAAATCTATGGTTAAATATACAATTTTAAACTCTTTTAAGTCTTTTAGCTTCCAAATTAATTTGTTAAAATAATTACATTAGTTAAAGCTCATAATAAATTTTTTTTTATAACATCTTTTTTTTAACATATGCATTTACTCACACATTCACACACGCATTCGAAGAAGGGGCTTTTTATTACATTTGATGGCACTCGAACTTGAATTCTTCAACTTCCCATCTTTGCTCCTGAGCATTACACTCTCTCCACTCCCCTTTTTTCAGATAACATAATAATTGCTTTTTGAAATGTTACAAGTGTTAGAAAACACATAGAATTAAAATCAATAGAACTATTGATACTGGAGATGGATAACCAAGCGGTAATTGCAATAATTACAAGCGCTTCTTATCCCCTCGCAGTGAATGGATCAATCATTCGGGAGATTAAAGCTCTCTTGGGACTACCTTGGTGTGTTGAGATTAGTCATACTTTTAGAGAAGGTAATGCTTGTGCAAACAAACTAGCAGACATGACTTACCCCTTGGGGTATTGTATTTTGATTCACCACCTCCCTCTCTGATTCTCCTTCTGTTTGAGGATAGTATAGGTGGTATCCATCCAAGAATGTGACCTGCAAACAACTGATTATAAATGAATGAAATTTCTGATTTGCCAAAAAAAAAAAGTCAATAGAACTATTTTATGGGATTTTGATTACCTTTTTCTCTTGATTAATGATTCTTACTTTTCATCTTTCAAAAAAAAATGATTAAGAAAATTTTTCAAGGCTTCTGTATTAGATAAAACTACCGAATACTAAAAAAGCCTTGCGGCATATTTTATGCTATTTTGAATGTTTGGAAAATTTTAACCACGACATTTATTACCATTTTGCTTAATTTAATACAATAATTATTTTCATATATTTGCCCTCTTTCTTTTTGTTTTCCATTTGTTTAAAAAAAAAAAAAGGAAAATTTACATTTACCTCCCTATGTTTTACATAAATATATAATTTTCTCCCTAATATTTTTGAATCCTACAAAATTCTCCCTATATAATTAAAAAGTCAACTAAATTAACCTTCTGTCAAAATTTCAGTTAAAAATGTGGACAATGACAGTTTAACCTCAATTTATTTTTATTTAATACCCAAATTGCCCTTTGGGCAAGTGTTAACTTTATCCTCAACAATTTTACCTTGCTCTCTCTCTCTCTCCTTTCTCTCTCTCTCCCTTCAAATCTTTTGTTTTGCTTTCTTCATTTTCTCTATTTATTCATTCAATCTCATCGGCGGCAACTCTAGCTTCTGAGTCATCATTGATCAGTTGCTCATCACTATTACTGCCAAAATAGGAAAGAGGGACAAGAGTTTTGCCTATAATAGCATTCACCAACTCTTTCATGTATTTTCTACAATTTTTTCTAACTTTCCTATTTCGAATCGGTTCTTTCGTCTTTTCAAACATTCTTTTCGCATGGTGAGATCTAATTAACTTCACTATCAAAGTTTTTCCTAACCATAAACCAGATCTTATTAAAAACCCATCAAACAAAGCTCCCAAATCAAACAAATTAACACTTCTGTTACTGCACAAGCAATTAATCTACCGAAGAAAATAGATAAAAGCACTAAACACTGTTTCCATATCTTAAAATCCCAAATTCTAGTGTTTGGAAGCTCATCTGTTGTCAAACTAGCTATTAAAACCCATATTACAGACACAGATACTACTAACTCGATAAAAATTAAGAACATTTTCCAGTTAAGAGGTTTGTACTGTTTTTTTTAGTGGTGTGTGATGGTGGTAATTCAGACAACTCCATTGTCGGTTGCTTAGAAGAAACAGACCTGGTTGGTGATGACTTTCTTTGAATGAGTGAATTTGTAAGTGGGATTTGTAGGGATGTATTGGAAAATTGATCTGTATGTTTACCAGGCTCTCTAAATTTAGGAACAGTGGATTTCATTTGGGACTTATTAACTGATACAGATGATTCTTCTTTTTCTTCGGGAATGGGAATGCTTAAATCATTTGCTTTCTTATCCATTGTTGGTTGTTCAGAGTGTGAGACAAGTAGAAAGATAGTAAAATTAATTTGAAGAGAAAGAGATTGAATGAATAAATAGATAAAATGAAGAAATTATCAATGGACGGCGGCGGCGATGCAGCTTGGTCAAAATCCTCCTTTGAACTGCGCTTCTGCCTCGCTCCAACGACGGCTGGTTATGGGGTAGGTGGTGCTGGGTTCGATTAAGATCTAGTTGTTGACAGTGGTGCGTGGCCGCATGTGGTGGTCGGAGGCGGCGTTAGAACAGCAGGAAAGAGAATCAGTTTGATTTTCAGAGATGCAAGCCATGAAAAGGTAATAAGATGGGTTTAAGATATTTATAAAATAGTACCAGAAATGTTAAAACGGTCATTGTCCACATTTTTAACGGAAATTTTGACAAAAGGTTAATTTAGTTGACTTTTTAATTATATAGAGAGAATTTTGTAGGATTCAAAAACATTAGGGAGAAAATTGTATATTTATGTAAAACATAGGGAGGTAAATGTAAATTTTCCAAAAAAAATATATCTTCAAATCTAATATACAAATAAAGAAGTACAAAATTGAATTTAAGATATTTAATGTTTTTATGTTTTATGGAATAACTCTTAAATATATCATACTAGAAAAACAACTGTTAAATATATTATATTAGAAAATAACTTCAAAATATTGCATTTACTTGAATTTGGGACCCTAAGACACTTATGTTGTTCCCTTGGCAACTAAGATGGGGGGTGAATTAGTGGCCTTTTAAAATTCTTAAGCGAAAATTTGGTGGTATGAAAAGAAAGGATTTATAGTGGTTCGGCTATAATCTCGAGCCTACGTCCACTTCTCCAATCCTAGAAAGGAATTGGGTTCCATTAAGCACCAATGGCAATTACAAGAGAAGTTTTGCTAGTTCACATCAAAACTTAGTGTTTATAGCTAACACCAAACTTTACAGAA
>CATIWJ010109815.1:0-26608 GCA_949640765.1 Croton laevigatus
TACTTACTTTTCTCTTGTGTTTCTCTCAAAGAAGCTCTCTTCTTTTCCTCTCAATCAGGCCTGTCAGAGCAGGCTCTGATACCAAATGTTAGAATATTGAACACAATAAGCAATTGCAAAAGATGCAAGTGTATTTGTTATTAGAAACTGAAAACAACAGTGGCTTTAAATAGCCTTACAAAAACAGAAGGAAGCTAAAAATAAGCTAACGTTCCTCAAAAATAGAGAGAACGTCATTACATGAATGAACTGGGTCTATAACAGACTCCTTATTGCTCCTAAAAAACAGGAAATCTTAACAGACACAAAGACTAATTCAATACCCACGTGACTCAACAAAAAGATTGTTGGGGTGCATCAATTATCCCGTGATTCTCAGTCGAACCCGTGGGCGCTTTATGTGAGCATACGCTTAAAGACAAGGGTATGCACCTCTTCTAACACCAATTGGTTTTAGAAGAGTTGGTAGCGCCTGAGTTCCAACAGTGGTATCAGAGCCAAAGGTCACGAGTTCGATTCCTGGTGGGAGCAATTGTTGAGGGGGAGATTGTTGGGGTGCATCAATTATCCCGTGATTCTCAGTCGAACCTGTGGGCGCTTTATGTGAGCATACGCTTAAAGACAAGGGTATGCACCTCTTCTAACACCAATTGGTTTTAGAAGAGTTGGTAGCGCCTGAGGTCCAACAGGTTATATTATAGGGATGTGATTTCTTGGACTTCAATGATAACAGGTTATATTAAAGTTGATAAACCCAATGATGCAATTGCATTGTTCTTGGAAATGGTGGATTTTGGCATTGACCCAAATGCTTTCACTTTATCTGCTGTGATAAAAGCTAGTTGTAGTCTTTTTGACTTGAGGATGGGTAAATGCTTTCATGGAGTGGTTATAAATTTTGGGTTTGATTTCAATTTCGCAATTGCTAGTGCTTTGATCAATATGTATGGCAGGAATTATGGGGCAAATGATGCATGCCGGGTGTTTGATGATTTGCCTGAACTAGATGTTATTTGTTGGGCATCTTTTATTTCTGCTTTTACTAGGAATGATTTGTATGATAAAGATTTGGGAATCTTTTATTTGATGCAAAGGAAACTTGGGATGGCACCAGATGGTTTCATATTTGGGACAGTTTTAACTGCTTGTGGGAATTTAGGGAGGTTTAAGCAAGGAAAGGAAGTACATGCTAAGGTCATTACATCTGGATTAGTGGAAATGAGGTTGTTGAGAGTAGTCTTGTTGACATGTATGGAAAATGTAAGTTGGTTAAGGATTCTCAACTAGTTTTTGATAGAATGAGTGCAAAGAATTCGATTTCTTGGTCTTCGCTGCTTGGGGGTTATTGTCAAAGTGGTGACTTTGAATCTGTCATTATGATTTTTAGAGAAGTAGAAGCTCACGATATTTATAGTTTTGGGACTGTTCTTCGCGCTTGCTCTGGCTTAGCAGCAATAAGGCCAGGGAAAGAGGTTCACTGCCAATATGTTAGACGGGGCGGTTGGAGGGATGTTATTGTAGAATCAGCTTTAGTTGATCTTTATGCAAATTGTGGTTGTATTGATTTTGCACATAAGATTTTTTCAAAGATGCCAGTTAGAAATTTGATTTCTTGGAACTCTATGATCCGTGGATTCGCGCAAAATGGAAGAGGCAAAGAAGCTCTTCAATTATTTGATGTGATGATTCGGAAAGGGACTAAACCTGATTATATTACATATATTGGAGTTCTTTTCGCCTGTAGTCACACAGGTTTGGTCAATCAAGGGCGTGAATTTTTTATGTCGATGACCAAAAAATATGAAATTAAACCTAGGATTGAGCATTACAATTGCATGGTTGATCTTTTGGGGCGAGCCGGTTTAATAGAGGAAGCAGAAAACTTGCTGGAAAATGCAGGTCTTTGAGATGATTCATCTCTTTGGGCAGTTCTTCTTGGTGCTTGTGCAGCCTCCACAAACTCTACTGCTGCAGAGCACATTGCAAAGAAAATAATGAAATTGGATCCTCACTATCACTTGAGTTATGTCTATCTTGCCAACATCTATAGAGCAAAAGGCCAATGGGATGATGCTCTAAAGATTAGAGAATTAATGGTAAAAAGAGGGGTTAAGAAGATGCATGGCAAAAGTTGGATTTAGATAATATGCATTCTTGTTCGGATGATTTTTCAGCCTTCAGGCAACATGTATGATTAAGAAAAGAGATGGATTTCTATGCATTACTTGAACCAATTTCAATTCAAATAACAATCTAAAATGTCTTTCAGACACCGAGAATAACAAAGAAGTTTGAGTTTTTCAGTTAATTTGGTCGGAAACTAAACAGACCTTTTGCACCCTCCTACTGGAGCGAAGAAGTCGGAACATGCGACTTTTCTGCCACTTGAAGTACAGGCTGGTCGACCAAAGGATTAACCTTTCTGAGAGATTAATAATGACAAATTTAGAGAAGAAATCATGTAGGATATGTGAAATTTAAAGAACATGTATTTTTATGTTACAAGCCAGTCACTTGACTATCTTGTCAAAAACATATATTACATACACATCATTCTTTGCTTCAAAACAAGATATTCTTGTACAGATTCTCAATAAAAACATACAAAATTTTGGATTCAAAAAAAAAAAAGTACATGATTCTTTTACTTGAATACTCGTTAAAAACCTTTACTAGGAATTATAATTAATGAGTCAGAAAATACCATTTCTTGGTAAGTCAAGTATTCAAAGTTGGTTTGGAAAAGTTAAATATTATGCAAATAGCAAATGCAGCTTTTTAAACTAAGATACAAACATGAAAGTTGTAGCTTAATATGTCTAAAGTAACTTTGAGAATCAGTTTGGATGTAAAGTATACCTGTAGGGAGTTCTGCGGTTTTGGCAATACCGAACCGAATTTGCTCACCTCTATTATTACATTAACGTATAATTTTGTTGTAAAGCCTAAAATTGTATTTGGAATGTTAAAGTTGATTACTTTTGAGTTCCAAAATTTAACTTGAGAATTTGCTTCTCATAAGCACATCTTTTCTTTGAGTTTATTGTTCATGCTTGTTCTTACATCTACTCCGACTCGCAAGTTTGATAACCTTGTATACACTTCTCAAAACGATACGTTAATTTTCCCCTATTTACTTTTTCTTTGGTTGCCAGTGTAGTTTCAGATCTAACAGAAATCTCCGGTGCAACTTTGGAAATAAAATCTTCTCAAAGGTAACAATCATTGCCAGGAAGAACACAACAGTGATCTAGACAGTCAATCTATTCTGGTAAATGATGGTGTTGGTATCTGCTGTACGAGACTACATAAACCGGATGTTGCAGGACATTTCTGGCATGAAAGTTCTCATTCTCGATTCTCAAACTGTAATTCCTTTCTTTTCTTGTTATAATTTCTCATTAGATTTTTCCTTTAACTGTTGTTTTTCTTATTTGCTGTTAATAATTTGCTTAATTCACTTAAAAATTAGTTGATAATGTTGTGATTAAGGAACCGAAGCAAAATTATCAAGCATAATATGATAATTGGTTGTGATTCAATAACCTAGTTTGAGAATTGTATATAAAAGAGAGACTCATGAGCTTAAGTAATTGGAAGTTTAGAAATGGTAGTTCATAAGTTATAGGCTTTGTGGTCGGCCTGATGTGGAGAGTGGAAAAAATTGAGTGAAATGACAATCTCTGCAATATAAACAGAGACTCATGAGCTTAAGTAACTGGAAGTTTAGAAATGTTAGTTCATAAGTTATAGGCTTTGTGGTAGGCCTGATGTGGAGAGTGGAAAAAATTGAATTGTGAAATCACATTCTCTGCAATAGTTACTTCTAAGTGTTTCAATTTTTTGGAAAGAATGTCTTTCTACATGATACCACACTCACAATGCTTTCTGCTTGCTCCCAGATGAAATTTTATAATTAATGGTTCATGTACCATATCATATATGCATTTATAGGATGAGTTATGCTGCTATTCATGTCTGTGGCCTTAAACTGTTTTTGAATTTGTTGCCCTTTTTTTTTTTTTTTTCGTAAATCCTTTGCTAACTTGCTTATGGGAAAATCATGTGTATAGAAATGCTAAATTAGGAGAGTTTGTTATGTTGTTTTTCAGGTTAGTATTGTAAGTGTTGTGTATTCACAATCAGAGCTTCTTCAAAAGGAAGTGTTTTTGGTAGAATTGGTAGATTCTATTTCTAAGTCAAAAGAATCAATGTCGCATTTGAAAGCAGTTTACTTCCTTCGCCCTACATCAGAGAATATTCAGCACTTACGCCGCCAGCTGGCTAATCCTAGATTTGGGGAGTACCACCTATGTAAGCTCTTATGGCAGTTTAATTTTAATCTCTTAATACCTAGATTTTATTCTTTACTGTTGGTGGTTGAATCAAAGTCACCTTTATCTGCATGCTCTATTTACAGTTTTCTCCAATATATTGAAGGATACTCAGATTCATATTTTAGCTGATTCGGATGAGCACGAGGTTGTACAGCAGGTCCAGGTAACTGGTTATTTCCTTTCTGTTCTTCTGCTTGCATAAAATTATGTGTTCTACAAGTCATTAAATATTGTTGTATTTGTTTTCCAATTGGAGTTTTCCTTTTTTTAATTTAAGTATGTGCACTAGTAGGTCAATAACTCTGTGCATGTTTGAATTTATATTTGAACTTCACAATGCTGCTGAGTGCTTGAGGCGAGGACCCTGTAAGATTGGTCT
Organism: Croton laevigatus; assembly: GCA_949640765.1. Taxonomy (NCBI): domain Eukaryota; kingdom Viridiplantae; phylum Streptophyta; class Magnoliopsida; order Malpighiales; family Euphorbiaceae; genus Croton; species Croton laevigatus. The sequence goes on from CATIWJ010109815.1 coordinate 4,717, forward strand.
GTGAATGTGAGGATGTTAGTAGTTCACATTCTGGAGCCCTTGTCACAGTAGGAGAAACAAATCCTTTAAAATGCAAATTTATGAGCTAAGTTTAACTATAGGAGAAACCCCTAAGGTAAAAGGAAGGAAGCAACAATTCTTTGCAAGGACTAATGGAAAATCAGTAGCCCCAAAATATTTATTAGGAATGCCTCTGGTATCTACCTTACTTCATATTGGGGTGTAGAGTTTTCATGCACGACGAAATGTAGTTTATCCTCTCTGAATGTTTATGGTCAACTTCTGCTTGGATGGCTTTAGATTCCTGCTCTGGGTGGAGCATTTAACAAATTTTTGATGCTGCTTTTGATGCTCAGAATGCATCAAGGGCAATTGTCATTCAAAGCTAGTGGAATGTGACAGGATGGAAGCTGTGAAATATGGGATGCAGAAATAAGGTGTTGGTTTAATTATTTTTTCTCATGTTGAAGGGGATTTATGCTCATGGTGCAACTAAAGTTTTGATATTTTCATTAATGTGGTAGTCTGTTTATGCTTTTTGAATTTTGCTATAGTTCCACATTGTGTGTGGACTATCTCAATTCTGTAGTGTTAATGTCACATTATTTTGCAGTCCTTGATCTGAGATTAGCTTTGGATGTAATTGCCTGTTAATTTTGCAGGAATTTTATGCAGACTTTGTTGCAGTTGATCCGTATCATTTCACATTGAATGTTCCTTCAAATCATTTTTATATGCTCCCTGCCGTTGTAGATCCTTCAGGTGTGCAACATTTCTGTGACAGAGTTGTTGATGGTATTGCAACAGTTTTTTTGGCATTGAAGAGAAGACCTGTTATTCGCTACCAAAGAACCTCTGATATTGCAAAAAGAATAGCACAGGAAACAGCAGTAAGTAAAAACTTCTGACTGAATGTAACCCGGACTTAAGCTGCATACAAGTACTCTCGAACTTCTATGAAAACTGTTGTTAAGTTTTTTTTTGGGCAAAGCCATTGTCAAGTTGAAATACTTGTTTCCATTGATGACTGTCTCCAGTTTCATTTCTGTGTAAGGTCAAGGATATACGTGCGCACAGACACAGACACAAAGACATGCCTGCTTCTAAAATACTGTCAATGCATATTCTGTGTGGGATTTTGTTAAAGCATGTATCTGTGTATTATCATACCATATCAGTGTGTTTATTTTCACCGTGGTGCTGGAGCACCACATATATCCCTTTGATGTTTCGGAATCTGATTTATTCTTGAATTCTTTGGTTTCACAGAAGTTGATGTACCAACAGGAAAGTGGCCTCTTTGATTTTAGGCGTACAGAGGTTTCTCCCTTGTTGCTTATAGTTGATCGAAGAGATGACCCTGTGACACCTTTGCTGAATCAGTGGACCTATCAGGTACTATCTATGTCTGTGCTAGTTATGCGCTGATTATGCCTCTCTAATGATTTTTGTTTCACACACACTAATAATGGTGCTCCCTGTTTTATTTTTCAGGCTATGGTTCATGAATTAATTGGTATTCAGGACAACAAAGTAGATTTGAGAAGTATTGGGAAATTCTCGAAAGATCAGCAGGTTGATTTAATTTACCCTGCTTCCAAAGTTGTAGTAAAGTTTTGTTGTAGTTTGCATAAATTATCAACTTTGTGTTGTTTGCATTCACAGGAGGTTGTTCTATCATCAGAACAAGATACATTTTTCAAAGCTAACATGTATGAAAATTTTGGAGATATTGGAATGAACATCAAGCGCATGGTGGATGAATTTCAGCAAGTTGCAAAGAGTAACCAAAATCTGCAGACAATAGGTTTGTTTTGGCAATGTTTCTAGCACAGTGCTGAAAAATTTGTTGGTTTCACTAATCACTCATGCCTTCTTTTACCAATAGATTAGTAGATTTTTTGAATTGCTGCAGAGGATATGGCAAAGTTTGTTGACAATTACCCTGAGTACCGGAAAATGCATGGGAATGTTTCGAAGCATGTGACATTGGTGACAGAAATGAGCAAGATTGTTGAAGAGCGAAAGCTAATGCTAGTTTCAGAAACAGAACAGGAATTGGCTTGTAATGGTGGGCAAGGCGCTGCTTTTGAGGTCTTGCATATGAATCATCTATTTAGTTTCTCTCTTTGTTTTTCTATCAGGCTTTTATTATACATCACTTTTTTGTTTTTTCTTGTGGATTTTAAGTGAAAGTCACTGACACCTAGAAGGCTCAAGCACTTAGTTCACACACTGGAGCCAGTTTCAATAATCTTAATGACCATATAGTCGGCAAAACTAGAAAATTTATGCTAGTGAGTGATCTTTTTTGATAGGTCTGAAATCAAAGCTTTTTGCAAAATCCTCAATGCTTGATATATTGAGTAGAAACTGAAAAGAAGACTGAAGTCACAGGAATACGTGGAATTTGAAGTTCTGGGCCTTGTTTGTAGCTTTCTTGACAGTTGATATTAGAGGTTGGCTGCAGGTTCTTGGGGAATGTAATTACAGAATCTCATTTGGGTGATTGGAGTATCTTTGTGGTTTTTCTAGGATATAAACATAAAACTGACCTCATACACAAACACTGGAAAGTAATAAATATGTTAATACTAGACCAATTATTAATTGCCTGAAGATGTATTTATGCTTGGTATCTGGTTTTTCATTTGCCACTACAAATTGGGAATGCGTGATGCAAGTGATGTATTTTTAAGTTAACCAGCCTCTCATGCATTACATTTTTGCAGGCTGTAACAAATCTGTTAAACAATGAAAATTTATCTGATATTGATCGTCTACGCCTGGTGATGTTGTATGCTTTGCGTTATGAGAAGGAGAGCCCTGTTCAGTTAATGCAGCTTTTCAACAAACTGGCTTCTCGATCCCCCAAGTACAAGCCTGGGGTAACTGTCGATTTCTGGATTATGTATCTGCATACTTTGGCTTGTGTTTATATTCTCTTTGCAAAGTTTGACCCTGGGTAGTATAACATGTCTATTGGTGCATGTATTTTAAGGGGTCATTGTTCCAGATATATTATTCATTTAATAGTAATAGAACGATAGGATTACACTATCTTTACCTTTCAATTTCAACTGCTTTTGGGTGAATGGGAATACATCTAAAGTTCAAATGAGTTGAATGTGTCATTACATTGGGGCTTCATTTTGTATATTATTGTTTTTCAGTTGTTCTACTTCTATACTTTAGTCAGGATACAATTATAAAGAGTGAACTACTGTCTTTTGCTGTTCTTGTTGAAGAAAAGAATTTGTATTGGAATATTTTATCATTTCTTGGTTTTGATACGAAGTCAAAAATGAATTTGCAGCTTGTCCAATTCCTCCTGAAGCAAGCTGGTGTGGATAGGCGAACTGGGGATCTTTATGGGAACCGAGATCTTTTAAATATTGCTCGAAACATGGCCCGTGGATTAAAGGTTGAAGATAAATTGACTTGCAAAAACTATTCTTCTTGAGAATCCATGTAGTTGCTTCAATAATAAACCCTTCTTTTTTAATAGGGCGTTGAAAATGTATACACACAACATCAGCCTCTTCTGTTCCATACCATGGAAAGCATAATAAAAGGGCGGATGAGAGATGTGGACTACCCTTTTGTTGGGAATCACTATCAACAGGGAAGGTAAGTAATTTCAGCTGGCAAATTGTATGACGTAGGTAATATCAGCTTGAAATCCTATGACATAGGTTCCCAATTTGATGTGTCAAATTGCATATCCACTTAGAAATTTGTTGTACTTCTTAATGTCATTCAGAAGCTGATGACTTACTAAAGGAATGAACAATTTATTATGTTTATGTTGTGTATTTTACTTTGTGTGTGTCATATTCATGCTGTCAAAACTCATCATTAGTACATCATCTTATTGTTCTTTATTTGACCACCAACACGGGCCAAGAGAGATCTGAAGCAATTCATTATAAATAACAATTCTGGCATAATCTCTGATTGTTTAGTTTAACCAGAATTTTTGAAGAAATATGCAAGAAAATATTATACTGCTCGCATTAAAGGTCAGAAAACATGGAACTAATTGATAGACAGGCTCTGTAATTCTGAATGAAGCATCCAAGCCTGGCAAACTGCTATTGCCTGTGCATCAGTGAAGTCGGCTTTCATGATGCTCAAAACACTTGGCTGTGACTGTTAACACTTCGCATAATTTTTGTTATTAAAAAGGTCACTAGTCCACATCTGTGCAAAGATTTTGCACCTCAATGTTTTTACACAATATGGTATATCAATCAGATGTTGGGTTTAGGGCACCCCACACTGCCTTGAGACACTCTCTAGCTGCTGGATCCTATCAACTGGATTATTTATGTATGACTTGACTAAAAGACAGCATTATGTCAGCATGAAGGTAGCTGATTTTGCATTTCAATTTATTCCTTATTTTCTGTCCCTTGCAGTGCTCTAATTCTACCTTTCTACGTTCTCATAAATACTCAAAGATTTTGGCCCCTTGCAGTGCTCTATTGCTACCTTTCTATGTTCTCATAAATACACAAAAGATTTTGGCCTCTTTTAAATTATGATTGAAACTGTATTTCTGAATAATTTCAGCTGCTTTAAAAAATAAAAAAAGCACTTTTGGTGTCATGATTAGCTTTGCTGTAACTTGAAAGTGAACATGGGAAACAATAATAAACTTTGATCTCTTATTGCTGCAGTATTTCAAACAAGAATATCAAGCATTCCATTATAGATTAAGTATAATGATTTTGGCAGGAGGATAACAGTTTTTTGTCTGTCGTAAAATAGAAAACTGACAATTAATTTGATTTCAATACTTTTTGTGCAGGCCACAGGATGTAATTATTTTTGTTGTTGGTGGGACAACGTATGAGGAGTCTCGTTCTGTTGCTTTGCAAAATGCCACCAACTCTGGAATTCGTTTCATACTAGGTGGTTCTGTTGTTCTCAACTCAAAGAGGTATGAAGCTTACTGTCATTGTGAGAAATAATAAATGGATATATGGGTCATAATCTGAAGGAAAGGTATAAGTTGCCTTGCCTTTTTATATTCCTTATCAACCGTCAGAATAGTTTCCCCACCCCCTAAATAATTCTCGAAGGCTGCATTTTCTAACACAATGATCTGTAGGTTATTAAGTCTCTTTTTGCTTTGAGGTGTAGGAATTTAAGATATGTTTTGTCTTTGAGTTAGGTTCGTAAGGGAATGAAAATTTTGAAAAGTATAGTTTGGTTGATGTTAATGCAGGTTTCTGAAGGACCTGGAAGAAGCTCAGAGGATAGCGAAAGCAAGCACGAATGTAGTTTGAAGCTCATACCGTCGCCATCACACCATATGTATGTAGCTATCTGATAGCCGTTTTTGTTGCTTTATTTACTCATGGACTTGACTTTGCAACTGCAACATGGATTGAAGAGGGAGATTAATCCATATATAGTCGCTGCATTAGCGTCATGTTTAATGTTCACCCACGTGCATTCATAGGAGGAGCGCTTACAAAGTGAAATGTTTGAGAAAAGCCTACAGGGAGAGGTCCAATTTTGTATAAACATTGCCTCTGCCAGGTGCCTTTAGTGAACAGTGAAATTTGTAATGTCTTTGTGAAGAGACAAAGAAGGGAAAAAGCAAAAAACTAAGGAGCGTTCAGTTAGGGATAATCCAGATAGGAGAACGAAATGAAACGGGTTAATTTTTTTCGCAGTTGTTTGTTTGGCCAATTTAATCATTCTTTTTATCTTTTTTTTTTTCTCAAAATCTTCTACATTGATTTTTTCACGGGTTTTCTATTTCTGTTTTCTTTTCCAGTAATAATAATAATAATAAATAATAAATAGTAATAATTAATAATAATGACAAAAATAAATAATAATAATAATTTCAATTCCGATTTTCTGATTTAAACTAAATAGCTACAAAAGAAATTAGGAGGTAAATCATTCTGTTTTTGAAGTATATCTAAATAGAGAAAGGTATTTTAATTTTCTGTTTCTTTTCTCCTTGTTTATCTTTCCCGGTTCCATTTTGTTTTCCTCACGCAAACTAATCGTTCCCTAAATATCCTGAATATATTCTTTGTATTTAGTATATGCATGTTGTAGCTGTGGCTATGGCTGCAAACTAGTCGAGCCGAACATTGGCCTGCTCCAGCTCAACTGTTTATTTGACGAGCTTGAATTTGAGCTCGAACTCGGCTCGTAAGCTCGATAATTTTCGAGCAGCTCGAAAGCTCGTTAAGAAATATATTCATCCAAACTAAGCAGCATTATAGTAATCAACTAATCATTATAATGAATAATCATAGAGCCAATTCCAACTAGTTTGGGATTAAGGCTAGATTATTATTATTGTAAGCACCATACAATAAATCAAATATATAAACTAGTACTTGAATTTTTTTTCCTGCGTTTCTACTTTCATAAATTCAATAATATATAATTCAGCAGAGCCATTAATCATTTATGAACAGTTTCTATGCTTGAAAATTATTTTATGCCAAATCGAAGGCAAGATTACAAGTCAAAAGAATCAATTAACAGCGATTGAAACACATATAGGAAAACAAGGAAAGCACGAGGAGGCTTTTTTCGGTTTGTTGGGATCTTTTTTGGCCTTCTTCTCCCTCTTAGCTTTCTGTTTGATGTTCTTATCAGCAACCACTGCTACGGCTTTCCTCTTTCTAACCTTTCTGAAAAGGATAGAGATGTATATGATCCGTCGCAATAACATTCCGCTAATCGCCGTATCCACCATCAAATGTATAACATCAGATTAAATATAACTTTATACCTTTTATATGATAGAATCCTTTCCAATTATCATTCCAAACCGAACAACACATATTTATACAATTCTTATAGTTGTTAAACAATTACATAGAACAAACATAACACAAGAAAGTAAACTAAACTGAAGATTTTGATTGAAATATGAAGTGTCCAAGTTCCAAGAAGATTCCTGATTTACAAATGTCCATTGGAAAGGGCTTTTATCTGTATTTAACTGCAAAAATAAGATTAAAAAATGAAGTTAGAAGATTTTATTAGAAATGGAAGATAATATATATGCAATAGGCTCTGAGAGAGCTGTGCGTTGTACGAATAAATAGTGTTGTCAATAATTTACAAAGAAAATAGGCAAAATAGTTATTGGAAGCTTTCACAAGGCACATAAATCAGCATCTCTCATGTACTAGTGCAACATTAATTTGAAGTTCTACAAGCTTAAAGATAGTAGTTCTGTAAATGAAATAATTTAGAACGCATCTTATGTAGAAACCAACACAACAAAATGTATGACATACAAATATATTATGCAAAAATAAGCTAATTTCAAATCTGGAAGACATCCTACACACTGCATGCAAAATACGCTTGAAATAGAATGCTAGCAAACTACATCAAGGGGATCGGATCATAGGCTACATATTTGAAAAGCAAAATGCAACTACAAAGTACCAGATCAGTTTGAATGGATGCATGATGCAATAAGCACTACATCCTCCAACTTAAAATGATAAACAGTGAGTCATCACTACACCTCCCAACATTCTCAAAGCAATACATTATGGCAATCTTACAGACACTGGCAATAATATTGACCAATGAGCAGAGGCAATAATATTTAGCGCTGTCTTCATTTATAAAATGAGAGAAGCTGAAATGTTAGAGCTCAAACCTGTTAGATACTTTAAGCAGCCGGCATCGAAGTTCACCAGCAGCAACCAGTGGCGGTGGTCGTGACTCGTGAGGTGGTGGTGGCTGGCAGCAGCAACTAGTTGCTCCTTGGTCAGTCTAGGTTCCGTTTGAAATGGGGAACTAAGATACTGAGATCAAACAACAATAATATTGCTCAAAACAATCTAAAGAACAAAAACCCTAAGATATTGAAATCAAACAACAATAAAATTAAATGAAGAGGAAGAAAAAACGATGCTCATTTATACAAAAACCATACAGCTCGTAAAATAGCCCGTTTGCTTGGGAAACATACTCGCGAGTGGCTTGTTTATTGAATGACCTTGATTATTGAGCTCGAGTTAAGCTTGTTTTGCCGACAAACAACAAGCCGAGCACCAATTAGCTAGTTAGCAAGTTGGCTCATTTGCACTACGAGATATGCCATTTGTTTTGGGTAAATATGTTAACGAAGTCTTGATTGCTGACTTTTTGTTTAAACTTATGGGGCCTACGCGAATGCGCGTGGAAGGAGGGTGACGTTGCGTAGAAAAATTTAATCATATGCCACGTAAGCAGTTGATTTTCAGTACAAATTGATTAGGATGTCGTAATCATAATCATCATTATATATGGGGATGTTGTACATGCATGCATGCATGTATGTGGTAGCTGTCTTGTCTGTGACTGTGTGCTTAGCAAAGTAGCACGCAGAACAGCAGCAGCAGAAGAAGAAGAAGAAGCAGAAGCAGAAGCAGAAGCAGAGATATCAAGGAAAAGAGGAAGAAGAAGAGAAAGATACGGATTGCCAAAATTAATGGGTAATCGAAGATCACGTACTTGGCTATATTAGGGTAAGCAAAACCTGCCAGGTATAGGTTGCGTACATTTTCAAATGATGACATTTCTAACCAATTGTTTGATTACAACACTGCAGATTTGGTACCAAATTACCAATAGAAACCCATCAGCCACTCCATTAGTAGCAACCTCAACTCCTCTCTTTCTTACTACTTTCTCTGGCCCCAAAATCGCTTTTGCCTTGGGAAAGCTAACGTGGCAGCAGCGGCTGCAGATTTTGTAAGCAAAGTTAGTTTGTAGGCTCTTTTAGATTAGATTCTGTATCAGTTGCAGTCTCAGTCTCAGTCTCAGGCAGCTCTTATTATTATTGTTGTCATTTCTTTTCTTACTATTTTTTTTTTTTATCAAACATTTCTTTATTTACTACCAAATTACAATTTCCATAAGCCAAATCCCGTTAGAAATGGCTTTATAAAGCTAGTTTGAAAAAAAATGCAATAATAGGGAAAACAAACTCAAGTCGAAATCTTTTTCTTTCTCAACATACAAATTTGAATTTTACTTCTTCCATTTTTTTCAATTTTTTTACATTTATTTTTTTACTAATATTAAAAAAATTAACTTTTCATCAATACTAAAAAAAATAATATAAAAAATTATTAACCCTTTATAAATTTTTTACAAAACTTACTATAAAAATAAATATAAAAAATTAAAAAAATAACAAAAAAAAAAAATAAACAAATGGAAAAAAACAGAAGCAGTAGTTTTTGAACATTAATACCCTATTCTATCTTACTAATAACTTATAAAGTTCAAAATAATAACCATATATAAGTATCCATCTACCTGTTGCTAACCTTACCAAGTTTTTTTTACAGGATTAATATATCAAAATACCTCCATTCTTTTTTAAATCTATATTTCGTGATTAAAATACCCAATTATATACTAATTACACCCAATAAGCTCAAATATTTATACATTAAAATTAGGGGTGTTCATTTGAAAAAAATTTCAAAAATTGTCACCAAATAAAAAAAAAAAAAAATTCGAACATTTTAACGAATTAAATAATTCTTACGAATTCTCCAATTAACCGAATTTAACGAATAATTTTCTAATTTAACGAATTTGACGTTTTTAACGGAATCGAATAGTTAAATTTAACCAAATATACTGTTTTTCCAATTACAATACAATGGAATTTAACTAAACATAGAACCATTATCGATAAAACTGCAAAAAGATTGAAATTTGTCCATGATAAGAGTTCACATATGTAAGCCAAAACTATGAACAAAATGGAAAAAAAGAGAAAACAAAGGAAGATAAAGAAAATATGCATAAAAAGGAATAAGAAAGAGAGAGAAATAGAACTGAGTTAGCCATGTTTAGTTTATTAAATGTGAAATTTGTTAAATCGTTAAAGAATTTTCTTCTAACGTGAATTTCACGATTTAACGAATTAAACAAAATCTCTTACGATTTAATGATTGACAAAATTTTTAAACGTTCAAAATTTTGTGAAATTCGTGAATTTTATAGTTAACCGTTTTCATTTTAACACCCTTAATTGAAACTCAATGCGTGATCTCTTTTTGACAAACTTACACGGTGATCTTGCTCTCACTATCACTAAAGACCAAAGACTCTATTATTGTGATATTTCCAGCCAATGTTTAATCTCCTCTTTTAATATAATACGCCAACAAACAAAAAATAATACTGTAAATAAATTTATTTGCTTCAAAATTTACCACTATCTAATTTTATTTTAATTTATAACCTAACTCTTTGAGAATGGAACACTAAACACACTCTACTTTTATATTCAATTTTCTTCTCAAGATAAAAACATTTATTCAGAGTAAATATATCACAACAACACCTAACATAATAATAAATACACGTAATAATAAATACATATGTAATCTCTCCTATTAAAAAGTGCACGTTTTAGAAAAAACAATATTTCATATATTTTATTTATTTCATTTTTTTTATAAATAAACATGTTAATTGAAAAAAGTTAAAAAAAATAAGAAAAACTTAACCTTTTAAATTAAATACAATAAAATGAGTGATGGAATATATGGTGGTTTTTTTTCGGTATTCCAGCATCTTCCAAACTTGAATCCCATTGGATAAGATGTGTATAAGTTAATATAAATTTAACAGATAACGTATCTTATTCCTATATCAAATATATTAATTATTCTATAGTTTTAAAAATACGAATGTAATAAAATTGATTCTACTTTCTAATGCTATCTCAATTAGATGTACAATGAAGTTAGTATTTTTTTTTTTTAATAAGTTGAAAGCACTTTATTTTCTTTCTTTTTTTTACTTTTAAAGCAGTTTATCCTCTCTAAAAAGTTAATTATAATATTAAATTATATTATTATAAAAAATAATGTTTGATAATTGTACTTTTATATATTGTTGTCTCCTTAAAAATGATACTCTATCAGTTTTGTAAATTATGTCACCATATGTAATATTCGTTTTTTCCAAAATAAATGTTACTTTTATGTAGTAAATGATAAATTTCCTTTTTTTTTTTCAATTTTATCATTCATAATATTTTATTAAATATTAGAATTTTAAAATATAAAATAATTTATTTTATTTTGTAAATATATTATTATCATGAGGATAATTGTATATTTTCAACCCAATCCATTCCTTATTTAATTAAAGTTGAATGTCACAATGTGACATGTTTTATAAAAAGGAGAGAATAAATACCTTGCTATTTTGTCGTTAAGAATAACTTTAATTTAATTTTAAATTATTAATTAAAATTTATCATTTGAATTTTTTTTATAATAGGTGGTGACAAATATTTTAAAATACTTATTAATTAAGAGAGTATTTTCTCTCTCCCATCATCAAATATGTTGATTTATCACCGCAATAATGAAGTAGTCTATTATAAGATTTCACATTGAATATTAATTGAGATATACTATCTTTAATTTTTTTATTTTTTTACACTCTAAAAATATAAATACCAAGAAATCACCAATACCAATACACTATAATAATAAACAATTACTAATCATTTATAAACCTTACTTTTTCACCAATACCAATAAAAAAATAATAATAAACAACTATAAAACTTACCATAAATAGAAACGTAAAAAATTGAAAAAATTTGCCAAAATAGGAAACAGGAAACGTAAATAAATGAAAAAACTGGAGGTAGTATAAGTTAGACTATTTAAATACTTAATTAATTTGGATTAACTATTTTAGGCCAGTAAATTTGGGTCTAAGTACTTAACAAAGACTATTAGGTGGATCATTAAACTCTGATCTAATTGTATGCTGATCATGGCTCCCGAGTTGAGTTATGACATGTACTACCTAGAATTTCTCAAATCATTTGAAGTTAGGCTAAAACAAATGCTTTCTATGTTCAAAAACCAACAAACCAACAAATAATAACCGTATCATTCATCCTTACACGCACACAATATTATTATTTTTATATTTATTTATTTATTTTTCTTGTCATTTTAGGAGGTACACAAAGTCATAAATTTTTTTTTTTCTGAAAGAGCCAAAGTCATATAATTTAAGTCAAAATATATGAAGAGAATGTTATAATAGATAATGACAATAATTTATGACTTGAACAACAACTCCTTTTCTCCTTTTTTACTAATTTTTTTGAACAAACTCTTTTGTCTAACTCAAAATTAGAGACTTGCAAATTGCAATACTATAAAGCATCAATTTTTTTTTTTTTATATATAGGCATTACGCACCCAGAGAGCTATTCTAATTTATACAGATGCTGGGCTTTGAACCTGGATTGGTTCGCCTCCACGCCGTTTGTGCTATCACTACACCACGTGGCTCCCTTTTATAAAGCATCGAATTCGTCCAAGTCTTTTTATATTCTGATATGGAAAATTGGAAATAAAAAATAATTAATTAATAGCAAGTTTAGATTTGAAAATGAAAAAAAGGTTTTGCCTACGTGGATATTTCTTACTTGTAATCCAAGTCATTTTCCGCTAATGTTCCTTTCATTGATTATTTACTTTTTAATATTAAAATCATTTTTATTAAATTACACAACTCTTAAAATATGGTTTTATACAATAAGGCAAAGATAATTAAGAATATGATTATTCTTCTACTACTAGCACTAATATTTAATTATTCATTGCCATTCTTATCTTTAGAAATGCTTATACAGCACATACGTGGCACAGTTTCCTTCAACTCCAATGACATTACTTTTTTATTGTCCTCCTTAATTATTACTACTTAATCATCATTTTGATTTAGTCATTACATATTAATTATATTATCTTACTACATTAACGTTTTACATTTTATTTACTATCTAATCTTAATATTATTTATTTTTCTATCTAAGAAAAGGCTAATCATACCATTAAAAACTAAATGAAATAAGTCAATTATACATTCGTCCTCAAGTTGTTTATAGCAAGAAATCTGAAATTTGAATTCCTAATTAGAGTATGTAAAATTTTGTACAATAAAATGTAAATAAATCAACAAAAAGACTATATAGTTTTTTTTTTTTTGGCAAAAAAAGGAGAACAAAAAGATTATGTTAATTATATAATGTGTACTACACGCACAATATATAAAGATAACTTTGGCCGAAAAAAAAAAGTAACTTTGGCCATCCGAAGCAAAATTGACCCAAGACCCATCTGATCAAAACAAAAATGGATTGAACCAACCAAAACCTCTCTCTAAAACTCTCTTTTCTCTGAACAAAAATGGGAATTACCCTAAACTAAAAGATGGTAGGACAGCATTTGGTTGTAGTAATATTCCCTTTCTCCTCATTTTCTTCCATACCCATTTCAGGAATGGACAATACAGAGATTTTCTTGCAATTCTTGGAGAACCATTTTAATTGCATGTATTTAGATTTTCTCCACGGAGGAAAGTGAAGACCTTTCTCTTTAAATGACTCTTTTGCAGCTGAACATAAAGTAGAAACTGTCCTTTTAACTCTATCTTCAGTCCCAACAAACACTACTGAAGGCAGAACAAAATTGATGAGTTCTTTATAGGTTTGTGTAGGCCTTGCCAACTCAAATTGAGACCTAAAATCCATATCCACTATTACTCTAGTTTGCTTCTTCTTCTCCATTATCATTACTTCTATAAACTCATATTCACCTACAAACTGAAAAACTAGGACCAAAACAAGAAATTATATATAAATAGACAAAATTTAAGAAAGATTAATTATTTATTCAAGCTCAAGAAAGGAAGAAAGAAAGAAATTAGATACCTTCAGATTGGGTTAAAGTGGAAAGATTAACCCATGAAGTTTTGCAAAGAGAAGCTTTGTAACCATCCATTTGCAACCTTAAAACCACCCATTTCTTTAAACTATTGGGTTCTCCCATATTTCTAATATACATCAAAACTTTCTCTTGAATTTGAGTCTCGTAATCAGTTGCCTCCAAAAGTATATTCTATTTATATATGAACAAAACACAAGAAATGGCTACTCTAAATTAATTAAGATTCCAAGAATGATTAATTTAAAATAAAAAGAAGCAAACAAAGGAGGAAGAAGAGCAAATTAACCTGCAAAATGGACAGATGGGAAGATTTAGAAGGCAAAAGGAAATTGGAAGGTGCAGTTGATGATTCAGATTCATAGTAGTCTCGAACCATTTGATCAAACATGAGTTCTTCATCAACGACACTACCGCCCATTTTACGTTTCTAAAAAAAAGGCCAGAATGGTAGAAATAGAAAAAGAAATGGTTTTGATTATGGATTAAGAATGAGAAGGTAAGTCATGTTTAAAAGTCAATAGGCTTGTGTGTCACATCTAATGTTTCTGTGGAGTGGAGTACTTGATATTATATACAGTATATTTAAATTTAAACAACTGTTTTCGTTAAGGCAACCAATTAATGGTGATGTCGTTTAGAAAAGAAATGTCATTTTTGTTTTTTTCATCGTCATCACCATCCATTTATGTATAACTACATATGTATAATATATAGAGATGAATGAACATATATAATTTTAATACTAACATATTTTTATACTGCCATAATGTGCTTTTCCAACTGCAAATGCATATCCTAATACACGATCTATTGCTTCTTTCTGTCCATCTTAGATTTTCTCATAATAGTTGGATAAGTATTAAAAGGATATTTCTACCAACAGCCTTTTGAAGTTAAAAGCACGTTGAAAGTTATTTTTTATAATATTTATTAAATTAAATTTATATATAATTTTTAGTTATTTATAAAATATTTTATTAAAAATTAATTCATTTAACTTTAAATTTTTCATAAATAAATATTAATTATTTATACAGCTAAATATTATTTAAACAGTTAATTTATTAAATTAATTAAAAAGTTTATGGCTATGAAATACGAAATTAATTCAATACAAATGAATTGATTCTGTAGAACTATGTTAAAAAATGGAAAAAATGAGTTTGTGTCTACTAAGTTTGATCAGGACTTTTATTTGGGGTTTATCCATTTCATTAAATGGAAACGCGATATTTGACGGACTTCTATCTACTTTAAATTTGGCTGTATTAAAAGGATTGAAGGAGCCACAGGGCTAGCAATTTCCATCCATCACAAGTAGCTGTAGCTGCTAGAAGCTTATAAATTTCCTCTCAACTTCTGTATCTATCAATTCTCTTAATTATCGTATTGTCACCATAATTAAATTATTGCATGGGGGTCTCTTAATTCCATTATTATCTTCATAGTTATTATTCTAAAAATTCTTTTTTGCACCAGCTTGAATTTTTACACTAACATATTTATGTTCCTCCCCATCCTTTTGAAATTTTCTCTTATTGATTTTTTTCTTATTATGTATGAGAGCATCTGGTTATGGAATGTAGGCAAGATTTTTCCGTATTACTTTACAATAGCAAAGCAACTGTGGAAATGATTTGCTTATAAATTTTTTATTTTTAACACTTTCACCTTTTATTTAATAATTAATTTTTTGAGTAAATAATCAACTTGTAAGAGTAATTTTATACTATTATTTAATAATATTCCTTAGTTTAAAATTGAGGTGAATAAAAAACCTACAACAATTAAAGTCACTTTCATTTAACATCGCTCTTTTCTATGATACTGTGGCAAATATTGGGCAAGGATCTTTTATAATATATGCAAAATATTTTTGCTATATAAATTAAGTTGCTTTTAGAAAAATAATTGTCAAGAAGGCCTATATTTTATATGAGTTACCGAAAAAAGGAAATTTACTTTTCTATTTACTGTTTATTTATTGTTTATAATCATTTTATTACTTGTTTGCACTATTTTTTTCTACATAGATATTCTATTCTAGAGGGAAAGGAAATTAGAAAAGGGAATTGAGATAAGCCTCGAATCTGGAACCTCAGTCTTAGGAAAGATATACTTTACCATTAGGCTATTCTTTTAGGCTTACTTGTTTGCACTATATTTCTTTACTTGCTATTGTTTTTAATTTGTTTATCATTACCGGTTTATGTGCTTACAAATTGTGTATGTTTGTGGAGGGGAATTATTTAGTTCTTAGGTTTTCCATAATATTAGTGTTTTGTCTGTCTTTTGTAAATAGTACTACCTCCGTCTTTTGGAGATGTTTATATTTCCTTTTTTGGGTGTCTTTTTTTGTTGTTTACATTTCCATTTATAGTAAGTTTTGTAATTGTTTATTATTATTTTTTTATTGGTATTGGTGAAAAAGTAAGTGGTGTAAATGATTAGTAATTGTTTATTATTATTTGTGTATTAGTATTGGTAATTTCTTGGTATTTGTGTTTTTAGGGTGTAAAGAATTCAAAAAGACGGAGGTAGTAGTATAATTCATAAGTCTCTTTATTTTATCTCATTAAAAGTGTCCTTTTATATAAAATTGCAAGTATTTTAATTTACTTTACACATCATATATTTAGATTTTTGTACGGAATGATATTTTAATTAAATAGATGAAAAAAGAGAATTATAAATTATATTTACACATTATAGGGACAAAATACAAATATTATATCAAAGTCTGAGACTAATTAAAATTTTCCATTAATATGTTTATAACTTGTTTATTCTCTGTCTGTACATTGTTTATTTGAATGCACAATCGTTGAAAATTCATAATGCGGCCAATAGCAAGAATATCAAACATAATATATATCAAAAGAAAGATCTCAAGATGGTCGAAGATAATGGCATCAAAATCAATACCTATAACTCGTTGAAAGTCATCATATAATTTTGATTGAAGTCATACAGCAGGAGCAAAACCAGAAATTGATGATGTTTGGGCGAACCGAGACTAATGCATTTTATATCTATGATTGTTTAACATGCTTTTATGGCAAAAACTTTATACTAAATATGTTAAAGAATTTTTTTTTTTTCAAAAGAGTGGCGCATTTTATTTATTAAGCATCAACACAATAAATAAATTTAGGAAATGAGACACCACTCAAATCCTGTTAAAAAATATATATATGCAAACCTTGAGGAGGATCCTTCAACAAGTTAATACCATAATGAAGACCATGGTCCATGTGAACTAGCCAATCTGCAGCTTGATTACATTCTTTATAAACAAGCCTCAGACAAATCTGTCAATTCTAATTCAACAAAAATTTGATACTTTGAACCAACACACTAAGACGTGGAGGATAAACACCGCCAACCTGAACCATTTTCATAACAACCAAACTATCCAATTCAACCTCCGAACCTTCATCCCAAATCCCATTGCAAATCCACAATAGGCCTCTCATTTCAATATGTTAAACAGACCAAAAACAGATTATAAACTATTTATAAACAAAATAAATATGACTTTTTTAAGTTAAAAATTAAAACACATACATTTTAAGAATTAAAAATATAATTAGATTAAAAGTAATTTTCATACTTAAAAACAGGCCTGGCTATTTGGGTGTTCAAACTGGCCCATCGCACAGGGCTAACTCATGGAGAAGGCCCTCTTTTTTTTCTAGAAAAAAAAATTGAATATTATTTTGTTAAGTAGAAATGTAAAAGGTGGCTTTGTTTTGATTGGCCAATACCAAAACAAAAAAGGCCAGATTCCACTTGATCCATATTATTGATTTTGGCTTTTGATAGAGGCTATGCTATGAAATAGAGGGTCCAATTTTCAAATTTCGTATATGATCTCTCAAATTTATAAGACGGCTCTGCTTAAAAATCGAACTTTTTATAATATTGTTCTTTCATTCTATTGGCTTGGTTCAATCAGGTATACTACCAATAAAAATAACATATTATCTACTATTATATAAAAAATTTAGATAAACTATGTTAAAATATTGGTTATTTTTATATATTTTCAGTTAGGCAATGACAAGTGAAACTTTATCCATGATAATATGGTTTAACCCCCTAGGAAATTATTCGACCCCAGAGCCAGCTCTAATGGGAGGCCACTAGGCAGCTGCCTAGGGCCTCCCATTTTAGGGGGGCCTCCACCATTGGCTGAAAGATGGAAGATGAAACAAAGAATATCAAGCGGCGGACGAAACGTGCTATGTAAAAATGGCGCCCAAAAGAGAGAACAATACAGTCAAGAATTAGGTTAAAGGAAGGAAGAAGATAATATTGGATTTGGGCTTGGGCTTTTTAAACTAAAAGATTATGTTGTATTTTTGTTTTCCATGCCCAGTTCTTATCACTATTAAAAAGCATTAGCACGTGTTTTCCATATTTAATTAGGTTTACCACTAGTATATAAAGTGTCTTGAATTTACTTTCGGCCGATGACTTTTGGCCAAACATAATTAGTTTTTTTTTTTTCGCCTTAGACATAATTAGGTTTATATATATATATATATATATATATATATATATATATATATAAAAGAGGTGTCTAATCTTATTCGTTGTTATGACTTTATTTTTAAATTTATTATTTTATTAAATTAGTTATTTTTTTTTAACTTATATTTTAATTAATGTTTTTGGTGTATTTTATTTATAAAATGTACTAATTTTTATATGAGGTAGAATCTTACGATTCTACCGATTTACGATTTCAAAATTAGTTTCTGATTCAAGATAGAATCGCGAGTTTGACAACCTTGGTTTTAATCACGAATGTAACGCACCCTCTCTTCCTTGTTTCATTCCAGGCCCATCTAATAGAGAGTGCATAGTGTTCAACGGAACATGGCATCCAACAATTAGGGGCCCTAAAATTTTAAGGGATTGGTACATACAAAGAAGATGAATGAAGAGAATGAAAGGGCGGTTGGAAGCTGAAAGATGAATAAAGAAGATAAAAGAAGGAATAGGTTAACTGGAGGAAGAAGAAGATTAAATTGAATTTATTGAGTTTCAGTGTTATTGGGCCTTAGACTATAAAAAATTGTTTTCTGTTTTTCTTTAGAGTATTTCCGGTACAATGTGTATTTTTCTCAAATTTCTGATCCATTTTCTTTTTTAAAACTTAGTTTACCTATTATATAAAGCAAAGTATTGATTTAACCATGTATCTTAAAAGAGGTGTTTAATTTTATTAGTTGTTGTGGTTTTATTTTTGGATTTATGGCTTTATTAAATTAGTTATTTCTTTCTTGCTTATATTTGAGGTTAAATTGTGGTCAAAAGAATTTACAGAAAAGTTTTTATAAACACATTCAAGCAGAGCCGGCTCCAATGAGAAGCCATCTTGCCTAGGACCTCCAAAATACTGGAGACGGGCCTTTCCGACCCATTTAGAAAGCGTGGTTCATGACCTATTTTGAGTTAGCTGGCAGGTACTAGTGTCATTCTTAACTACCAAAACCTACCAGTCATTGCTGACCTGGCCAGCTTAGCTCTGATTCGGACTCCAGATTTCCATGCTTGCCTGGAAAAAATAATCGACAATTATTCCAAGAAAAAGAAACCAGTTTTATTTCCTAAAACCATCAAATTGTCACGAAGAACTCATCACAGCCAATATATAACGTGTCTCGCTGAGATCTTCTTGATGAGAAATTTCTCATCAATAAAAGTGGAAATCAGGGGCCCAGAATCAATATTTTACGGCTAATATTTGCCTGTGACAACAGAAGCTATACGCCAAGGTAACACCAATGCTCCCCGAACAAAAAGAAAAGAAACAAGCCTCCGTTGCATTTTTGCCAACCGCCTAGGCAAAAGCCAGTTTGTTCTCTTTTTCTTTCTTTGTTTCCCCCTTTTTGTGTTATCCAAATTTCCCAGATATATATTATTTTCTCGGGAAACTTTTTTTTTTTTTTTTTTTTGTGAGTGTCGGATTTTCTGAGGAAATTTTTACCAGCAGGTTTGAACCCTAAATTACACCACTAATCTCCACCATCGTCCTTTTTTTTTCTTGTCGTACAACTTGGTGCTTGCGCTTGTTCTGAACTCAGTTTTGGTAATGCGGGTTTATGCCATATATTCTAGGGTTTTTTTTTTTTTTTTTTTAAATTTTATTACCATTGTTAGGGTTTGTTTCTTCTAAACGTGCTTTGTTTGATTTGATATTGAGGTTAGAAAATAATAGAATTTGGGGAGTGTGATCTGAATTAGAATTAGATAGGCTTAAAATAACAAGAATGTAGCATTGCAAACAACATTGTTTTCTTTCAAATTCGTAAGTAGTCAATTGCATTGTTTTTGATGAATTAAATTTCTGCTACTGAGAATGAGAAGTCGTGTCTAGAACTGCGATATAAATTTGAAAACGAACTTCTGAATTGTTGCCACTCAATACAACCGCTACATGGATTTCAGGTCAAGAATTGGATCGATTTCCTCCGATTAGCAAGTTTTTATGAACAGGATAACGATTTATTTTGTATTTTCACTTTCCTATTGCTATTGTTGGCCTACTACTTATTTAATTTTAGTGTTGTGTGCCTTTCCAGGCATCATAGTTTTTGCTTAAGTTTTTCCTCCGCCTGTTGCAGGTATTAGGCCTATGATCAATTGAAGACAGTTGATAACTGATTGAAAGAACACATTTGGGGGCATAGAATATGCTACAGTGACATTATTTACATCTCATTGAGCCAGGAAAATATTACATTGTTAAATAGCATCCACATATGATCCTGCTCCATGGGATGGAGGGGAGCGTTTTATTCTGTATTTTTCCTTTTCACGCTGGCAGAGTCCACCAATCGATCTGGGAAAGCTTGGATATTGAATCTGGGTACAGATTCTATAAACATGAGCTGGCCAGTCTTCAGTGCTAGCATTTTTGTACTTGTTGCTCTCGTGCTGTCCATGTACCTTATCTTTGAGCATTTAGCAGCTTACAATCAGCCAGAGGTTTGTTCTTGTTCCAATTCATTTCTTCAGTTTGTGTTTCCTTTTATATAATGATTATGTTCCATTCTATGGATTTGCTAGCTTCCTTGTAGTATTTATGTGGCCTTGGCTGGTAGGAACTTGCACTTTCATTTGAGTTTTTCTCTGAACTTGATACCAGTGAGTTTTATTTAATTTCAGGAGCAAAAGTTCCTTATCGGACTCATTCTGATGGTTCCTGTTTATTCCCTTGAATCGGTATGACAAATCAACCTGCTCTTTCACTCTCTCTAACTTCTACCAAAATATGGGCGTTTTCTTTTGCTCGTGTTTAAAGGCTCAATATTGAGTATCTAGCTTCTAATAAGCATGGTAAAGATTAGGCACCTTTATCCATCATCAATTTGTTGGTGAAAAGTAGTACAATTATTCTAATTCGTGCTGGAATTTTGTTGGTTTTTTTATTTTACTGAGAAATGTTGCCTTAGCCACATAATGAGAAGTAACTAGGAGCGAGTAGAATTGAATTAAGAACATGCCATATAAAGCTATTGTGGTGGCAATATTTAATCAAGTTAAGTAGTCAGTATTGATTTTCAGATTAAATTATTCTTAATCTGTGTTATTGCAAATGATTTCACGTATATTTGAAACTATTATCCATCCAGTTATGCTCTTTTAGCTTGAAAGAGCTTCAATATTTAATTTGAGCATGACTAGTTTAGCACGAAAGTTGTATAACAGGACTTGCTGGTCTTGTGAAAAGTCCTCAAAGAAGTTGGGTATTTTCTTCTAGCTTTGGACTAGTTGCATTGTGACTGTGAATCAGTTTTTCTTTTGCAGTTTTTATCTCTGCTGGATTCAAGTGCCGCATTCAACTGTGAAGCAATTAGGGACTGTTATGAAGCTTTTGCATTGTATTGCTTTGAGAGATATCTCATTGCATGCTTAGGTATTTTCTACTACAAGTTATTAATCTGGTCCTGATAGTCTCCAGTAGGGGTGATCATTATTGACCGATCCTTGGCCGAATTAGTATATTTCTGAATTTTTTTCCCTTATTTCTAACCTTTTTAACCAAATTAATCGTTTAACCGTTCTATAAAACTCTTGGCCGAAATTCGGCCGAATTAAAAATT
>CATIWJ010109820.1:0-16631 GCA_949640765.1 Croton laevigatus
TAATAGAAACGTATGTAATGATTTATTTCAACGAGCAATTCGTATTTCACAAGTGTCCTATTCATTTACTTGCAATTTTATTATAGAATGTACACAACTTTTCAGTCACTCAAAATTTCAACAATCTATTAATTTATAATCTCATAATTTTGAAAATAACTTCGTTGATATATTAAAAAAAAAAATGCAAAGTTTATTTTTAATGATAACGTATTGAATTAAAATATACTGACTGTGGAAGAAATTTTGTACCACCAACCCCATAGGATATTTTACGAATTTAAGATGGAAATTGCACCATCAAAATATGGGGAGAAAAGACATATTTTGATCCTTGTACTTTGATCAAATTCCCTGAAGTGTACAAAAGTGCATCATAAGCCAATTTAATAATCTCTATTTAATTATTTTTTTAGGACCATTTCATTATATTTAATTTATTTTAATTTTATTTAATTAATTTAATAATTTAAATATGTTAACCCAGCAAATCGGTATTACTTGTTCCGTTCTTGAAATTCGCAAATCCTTTTGCGATTAAACTTAGAAATTCTCCTTTCCGATCGATTCACCACCGATTTTATAGAAACCCACTGTACAAATCCAATAACGCTGGTCGATTGAGGAATAGCAATGAACAAGCCCTCACATTAATTTGGTGATTCGGACATAAAACTGAGGTCTAATTGGGGATGCGACCTATTTCGATTAGCTCATATTCAGGGCATTTGGGGTTGAGCATGTTTGGTTGGTGATAGGGTGAATGTTTTCTTGCAAGATAAAGGACTAAGAAGATAAAGGGAAGAGTGTAATTTGAACGAAGAGATAGAAAAACAGAGGTGGAGAGAAACTATTTCGTAAACTTAAGAAGTAGAAAAAGATTTTGAAGTCCCAACTCTGTTTTGTGTTTTGTGTGAATGAGACTTCAATCATCGCATTTGGTTTGAGTTTTGATTTGGTTTGAACTATGAAATCCCTATTTTAATTTGAATTTCATCTGTTTTAAGATTATATTTGAAGTGAGTTGTTTCGGTTTCATATTTTCCCTGATTTAATTAATGCAATATTTCAATTGATCTAAATATGGTTGGATGGTGGTGCTCGGTTTAGAGGTGTTGGATCGGAAGAGATTTGATTCCAGCAGAAGGTGAATTAACAAAGAAGAAAACAGAGTTTTATATTTTTTTAAAAAAATTTTAATGAGTAAAAAACATTTATTTTAAATCCACCTGGGAAAAAACTTCCACCTTGTCACTGTTCTTCCCAGCCACATTTGTATTCAAATGAATGAAATCCAACTGGGCAAGGGATCAAATAGGTTCACTTTTGTATACTTTAGGGAGCCAAAAGTTTCTCCGCAAAGTGTAGAGAGCCAAACGGCATTTTGACCAAAGTATTGGGATCAAATTATGCATTTGGCCCATTTGAATTGCCCATATTAAGCCAAAAAGAAAATACAACATCTTCTTTGGCAAAAAAAAAAAAAAAAGAAAATACAACATCTTCTAATTTTTTAGGGTAGGGTAGGTTAGGCTAATATATCCTTGTGGGATACATACAATTTTCTCTTTTAAGCGCTAAATTTGTCGTTTAAAATTATCAACTACTTTTAAAAAAGAATTGTCATTCTTTCTAAAATACCGATAAATTTTTATTAGATTAAAATTTATTTGGAGAATTTGAATTTGAAAATTTTCACTTTTCACTTCTAGCGAACATTTTTAACCAACATTGAAAAAAAAGTTGAATACATGATAACTATTTATATTTTTTCAGAATAAACTTGCATTTAGTGTATTTACAATCTAACCAACCCAATTTTTGGTTAAAAAATAAATAAACCAACCCATTTGATTTCCAAAAGTTGGACTATTACCCTAAAACATAATGTAATTAGTAAACCTTACAAGGAACATTTGAATCAATCAATTATTTGCAAGTTAAAGAAACTCATCTCTTATCTTAAGGAGGAGCTTTTGATTGAAAAAAGTGCTCCAAAATCAAATAAACAAGCGAAAAAAGGAAGGCATAAAGATACTTAATTAAGAGCCTAAGTGAGAGTGGGGTATGAGACCTTAACAAAGAAGGCCCTAAAATGGACCCACAAATATGAAATTACCATTTCATTATTCAAGGTTTAAGCACTTATTAGTAAATATTCATTAATAAAAACAGTTGCTCTTTCTCATCCTTTCTGTTACTATATAAATAACTAAACCACAAGCAACTCCACCACTCCCACCATTACATATTGTTTTTGCTTCTTTCTTTTTATTTCTCAAAAGAATCAAAAAGGGTAGTCTGTATAGAAAATACCCAAATTTATATTTCACTTTTCCTTCCATTTTTAATTTCTTTCAATCCCATATATTTGAGGAAGAATCATTGAATTGGGTATTGATATTAAAAGAGAAAAAGGGCATTGGTTTGAGAGTTTTCAGAGTTCAAATGAAGAATATATTAAACAGAAGCTTGTTTTTCTCTCTGCTTTTGTTTTTGGCTTCATGGGTATATTTTGTTACGGCTTCTGTGTCTTATGACCATAAAGCTATTACCATCAATGGACAGAGAAGGATTCTTATTTCTGGGTCTATCCATTACCCAAGAAGCACTCCTGAGGTACATTACATATAACTCCAATGTTGTTCACGGGTTTTCTTGGTTTTTGTGCTTCCTTCTTATTTCTTCCAATAATAAAGACACCTCCTTTTTGACATTTTGTGTTCAAAGCAGTAGCCTTTTGAGTTCAGTTTTTTAAATTTTCTATGGGGCTTCTGGTAAATTGCAGATGTGGCCTGATCTTATTCAGAAGGCTAAAGATGGAGGTTTGGATGTAATACAAACTTATGTCTTCTGGAATGGACATGAGCCTTCTCCTGGAAATGTAAATTCTAATTGCATGCTGCTTTGATTTTGAAATTCATATTTTTCTTTTTCTGGTATATTAAATTCTTTCCTTTCCATTTCCTGCCCAAAAAAAAAAAAAAAAACAGTATTATTTTGAGGATAGATATGATCTGGTGAAGTTCATCAAGTTGGTTCAACAAGCTGGACTCTATCTTCATTTGCGGATTGGACCCTATGTTTGCGCTGAATGGAACTTTGGGTATTAATAAATATTTCTGCACAGAAAAACAGAAATCTCAGTCAGAAGTTTTAATTGTTTTTTAAAACAATTTTAATTTTGACATGCTCTGTTTTTGCTCTGTTTATGGTTCAGGGGATTTCCAGTTTGGTTAAAGTATGTTCCCGGCATTGAATTCAGAACAGACAACGGCCCTTTCAAGGTTTGTTCTTAGAATATTTCATTGTCATTTTGAATACTTTTTGTCTTCAACAATCAAAATTTTTTAAACTTATTTTCTAAAGATGATTTTGATAATTACAATATAGGCGGCAATGCAAAAGTTTACAGAGAAGATCGTGGGTATGATGAAGTCAGAAAAATTATTTGAAAATCAAGGAGGTCCAATAATTCTTTCTCAGGTAATTAAAATTTTCCCAAGCTATTATTTATTTATTAGAAGTTTTTGTTTGTAGCTTTGGATTATTTTGATTTTTGGCTCTATTTTCTTTCAGTTGGTCCATTACACAAAAAGTTAGTTTAAATTGTCAAATCAACAATCCTTTTTTTTTTTGTAATACGTGCATATGGAATATTAGGTTGTGGCCTTTATCATGCTTCTAGAAATGGGTTCTCATTATTTTGCTGATTTAATTTCATATATCTCATTAATTATCCAATTACTTAATAGAAATATCTTAAAACGTAAATTATTTTTTGCCTTCTTGTTTGTAATCAACAGATAGAAAATGAATTTGGACCAGTTGAATGGGAAATTGGTGCACCTGGTAAAGCTTATACAAAATGGGCAGCAGCCATGGCGGTGGGTCTTGGTACTGGGGTCCCATGGGTCATGTGCAAACAGGATGATGCTCCTGATCCTGTTGTAAGTAATTTTTCCTCAAAAATTTCAGTGCCTTTCTTTCACTTTAATGGTATCCTAATCTTGTGGGCATTATTGGTATGCTCTTTATTTAGTATGATCCTCTTTTCTTGGTGGGGTTTATAGTCATTTGCTGCTTAATTAGGTTAGGTAGCCCTTAAATAAAGACCCCTACAAGGCTACAACTTTGTTTTCTTGTTATCTTTTCTCATTTTAATCATATGGTTTTAGGTCTTGAATCTCTTATGTATGCCTTTGGTTTGGAAATATCCTGGAGTTTTTGGAATTTAACTAATGGAAATGATGACTATGTCTGCTTATATATGAATCTTTCTTAAAAATGTTGAAAATTTTTACCCGATCTTCTGGTTAAATGATTAATTAAGTAGATATTTATGTGATTATGTGCAGATTAACACCTGTAATGGTTTTTACTGTGAAAACTTCAAACCAAACCAGAATTACAAACCCAAAATGTGGACAGAAAACTGGAGTGGTTGGTAAGTCACACAAATGATATGTGCAGTAGCTAAAGGTCTAAAACTTTAATATTTAAAATTTAATTTCTTCTTTTTAGCCACTGAAAACTCTTAAATTTCTGTGTCTTAAATTTAATATTATGTTTCTAAGATCAATTACTTATTTCTGTTTACTGCTTTATATTTCTGTTAGGTATACTGAATTTGGTGGTGCAGTACCTTATAGACCAGCAGAAGATTTGGCATTTTCAGTTGCAAGATTTATACAGAGTGGTGGTTCATACATGAATTATTATATGGTACTAATTAAAGAAATTCAATTTAACAGATTTTTAATCTAAATAAAACTTTCCTTATTAAGTGTATTTACTTTCTCTGTAAAACACAGTATCATGGAGGAACTAACTTCGGCAGAACTTCGAGCGGACTCTTCATTGCAACTAGCTATGATTATGATGCCCCTATTGATGAATATGGTATGTATCATAGAGTAGGTTATACAAAATTGTGTATCCTACGAGTCAATAGAAATCATGCATATTTATGGCTCAACCTACCATATATGATATATCAATCAATAGCACACAAAAAATGGTATAACGTTGCTGGCAGCAACTGATGAGCTCGTAACACTAAATTCATGAAAAGGAAAAAGTATTTCCCCTAAAAACATTTAAGGACAAATTCTTGCGATGATTCTGGTCCTTTTAACAGGATTGACAAGGGACCCAAAGTGGGGACACTTGAGAGATTTGCATAAAGCAATCAAGTTGTGTGAACCGGCCTTAGTTGCAGTAGATCCTACTGTAAAATCACTTGGGAGTAATCAAGAGGTATGCTCTATTTTTATATTCTTTTTGTTTTTATACTATATATGGTTTGACAGTAATATGCATTTATTTCTTTTATCTTCTTGTGTGATTTTACTAATGATTCTGTAATTTTTTTATAGGCTCATGTTTTCCAATCAAAGTCTACATGTGCAGCATTTTTGGCCAACTATGATACGAAGTACTCAGTGAAAGTGACATTTGGAAATGGGCAATATGACCTGCCTCCATGGTCCATCAGCATTCTTCCTGATTGCAAGACGGCTGTTTTCAACACCGCAAGGGTGAGAAGTAGATTATTTTAAGACGGGTTCTATTTTATATTTAAAAAAAAAAAAACTCAAGAGTGATTTTAATTAACATTAAATGAATAATTCTATGCAGCTCGGTGCCCAAAGCACTCAAATGAAAATGACACCAGTTGGCAGTGGATTTTCCTGGCAATCATACATTGAAGAAGCTGCCACTGGTTATGCCGATGATACAACTACACTAGATGGATTGTGGGACCAAATTAATGTCACAAGGGATGCTTCAGATTATCTGTGGTATATGACAAAGTGAGTATAATATATTAAATGAAAATTTTACCTTATTTGAGACGTGGAGGCTTGCAGATTCCTTGAATCTTGGGGATCAGTAAAGTTATTGTTCTCACTTGAACTTCATTTGGTCTCAGTGTTAAGATAGATTCTGATGAAGGGTTCTTGAAGAATGGACAGGATCCCCTTCTTACAATTTTTTCTGCTGGTCATTCGTTGCACGTTTTCATTAATGATCAACTAGCAGGTGGATTGAACGTATTGTAATTAACAAGTTTCAACTTTGCTCTTCTGTGTTCTGTTCTGTTGTACTAAATTTTTTGTTTATGTTCTATTTCAGGAACTGCATACGGGTCATTAGATAATCCTAAGCTAACATTTAGCCAGAATGTGAAATTAACAGCTGGTACTAACAAGATTTCTTTGTTAAGTGTTGCAGTGGGTCTCCCGGTTGGTTCTCTTCCTTTTACTGTAACAATAGTTGTCGCAGAAAGTGATGATTTTGAACTAATTCTGTTCTCTCATTGGTTAATCTCAGAATGTTGGTGTGCACTTTGAAAGATGGAATGCTGGAGTTCTAGGCCCTGTCACATTAAAGGGTTTGAACCAGGGGGCAATAGACCTATCAGGGTGGAAATGGTCCTATAAGGTTAATATTATTTTGCTTTTATTGTCAATAAAAATTATTATTAGCATTAACTAAAAATGCACAAAGCTGTGGCGAACACTATGAAAACTCCTTTACAGATTCTCTTTTCTCGATGAACATTTTTGTTGTATAACTTATTTCTATTTTGTGAGCAGGTTGGTCTGAAAGGTGAAGCATTAAATCTTCATACTGTTACCGGGAGTTCATCAGTAGAATGGGTGGAAGGGTCACTATTGGCGAAAAAACAACCACTAACCTGGTACAAGGTAGGAATTGTGATTGTGTTGATGCCTAGTAGCTTCTCCATTATCCTTTTTTTCTCTTTTTTCTTTTTTATCGTGGACAAGGAATGGATGTTTGAAGCTTTTCTGAACATTTTGCAGGCCACTTTTGATGCACCAGAAGGTAATGACCCATTGGCTTTAGACATGAGCAGCATGGGAAAAGGTCAGATATGGGTAAATGGTCAGGGTATAGGACGTCACTGGCCTGCATATACAGCTCGTGGTAGTTGTGGTGAATGTAACTATGCAGGAACATACACCGATAAGAAATGCCGAAGCAATTGTGGAGAGCCCTCCCAAAGATGGTGACGAAACTTTCGCTGGCTTAATTTTTTGCCAATTTCTGATTTCAAACGTTTGGGATGATAATTTTAATGACATGAATACCAGGTACCATGTCCCGCGCTCGTGGTTGAACCCGAGTGGAAATCTTTTAGTCGTGTTTGAAGAATGGGGCGGTGAGCCAAGTGGAATCTCTTTGGTCAAGAGAACCACTGGGACAGTTTGTGCTGATATATACGAAGGGCAGCCAGCATTGAAGAACTGGCAGATGGTTGCCTTAGGCAAACTCGACCGCCTCCAGCCAAAAGCCCATTTGTGGTGTCCTTCAGGACAAAAGATCTCTCAGATTAAATTTGCAAGCTACGGAATGCCTCAAGGAACTTGTGGAAGCTTCAAGGAGGGAAGCTGCCACGCCCACAAGTCTTATAATGCTTTCCAAAAGGTACGTTGTTGTGTCTGTATCATTATTCTAAACCTGTAGTTTCACTTTTACTGTATTGAACTTACTCGATGAGCTTTTTTGCAGAATTGCGTTGGCAAGCAGTCTTGTTCAGTAACAGTGGCTCCTGAAGTTTTTGGAGGAGACCCCTGTCCTGATACTTCAAAAAAGCTTTCAGTTGAGGCTGTCTGCATCTAAAAGTATTATAAGAACCGCATCTAACCAAATAAGTGGTCTGAAATAACTAAATCTTCGGTACATACACTTATGTCCATACTACAGCATTGATCATAAGATTTCAAGCTTCTGTTCACATTGTCAAGAACATCTCGGTTTCTTGCGAGAAGTGAAAGCAGCATAAAAACATAAACCACACGCAACATTGACGAAGCCAAATGAAGATTGTGAAGTGGATTTGATGTACATAATCAAGCCATTATTTGTCGAATACAAGTTGTATACATCATTTTCTATGCACATTATTAATACTTTGCGAACATTTTAGTCCTTTAGGTATTGAAATTTGATAAGTGTAATAATGTATGTAATTGTAAGCATTTAGCTTACTGTTGTTTTCAACCAAACAAAAAGGCATTTCTGGTGCTTTTCATAGTGAAATACAGAGTTTTAATATTATTTGGTCCCTGCTCTGCTGCAAGTTAAATTGTCAAAATTAAACAGGTCTGCAACAAAAGAAATAAACATCAGAATCATATCAAATATTGTTTGTCCAAACATAAATTATATAGGGTAATGGTAACATAATAGCACATTTTCTAATAAAACTTAAAAGTTTAAAATAAACAGTAATATATTTGGTTGAATTGGCTGTTTAACCTATAATTATCACACCCCCAAACCACATTTATATGTCAGGTCTTATTTGATATTTTATTTTATTTCACAGAAACTGTTTTATTCTGGAGATTTTTTCTTTTCTATTTTACTCTCCAAATACTGAATCATTATCGTGAATTATAAATAGAAAATAAAAATATTTTACGTGATAAACCCATTATCTAACCCTCAATAGTAAAAAAATATAAATGGATTAAAAGATAAACTTGGTTTATTATTATTTCCAAAATGGAAAATAGACTATCCTAAGGGAGAGTATACAATTCTTCATATATTTATTCTTACTTTACGTACAAGTTGTCGATGGTCCAAATCCTTAACTTTTTCCGTTATATATATGTATGAAAAAACACTAACGAAGTAACGATCCTATCTTGTCATTTATAAAAGGGATCTTGTAATCTATAAATATACTTCTTGCCCTCTATCGTGGAAATCAAAAAAAAAACACACAGAAGATAGATAGGAATAAATTGAAGGATCAAACAATATAGGAGGATTAGTGGCTTATAACTTACAAGTACTAAATGTTGAAAACAATGGGAAGAAAAATGCTGGTCGTTCCAATTTGTCCATCCGCTGGATTAGGGGACAGAAAAATTGTGCGGCTCATACTCTTGCTGGAGGATTGTTTAACCACGCTCCTCTGAACATATGGGAGGGTGCGTCTGTTTGTTTGTATCAGTTTTATTTTTAAATATAAAAAGTACCGCATCCCTTAAAAAAAAGTAAAGAAAACAATGGGTAGAAAAATAGGAAAAGTTAAGCTTGAGTGTGACACAAGCTAGAAATTGGTTCGCATACACTCGAATAGAAAGCAACTTAACTTCCTTAACGCCTACATGAAATTATTTCATAAACAAAATTATAATAATGCTAAGTGAAGTTTACACTTAGAATTATATCTATAATAATTAGTGGATTAATTTAACAGTAATTAATGATTTACAATATCTAATCATTGGTGTTTAATTTAATTATGAAGTGGTATTAATTATTCAAATTTTTATTTCCTTTACCCTGATATAATTTCTTGTTACTTGCATAATTCAATAGCTTAAAACACTGAAAATGAAAGGGAAAGAAGTATTGTTTGACACTCCATAGCCAGAAAAGCTTCAGTTTAGTTAACAAGCTTTAACTAATTATAACATGTTCTTTTCACAAGGAATTTAAAACTTGTAATCAACAAAAAAAAAAAAAAAAAAAAACCTAAAAAGTGATAGTAACAACTATCATCCTAATGTCATGCCCATATCCTATTTCTGAACTGATTTTTTTAAAATATTTAAAATTTAACTAACGAATTAAGCATTTTGTAAACTTAATTAGTAGGAGATAAATTAGGGTAATGCATAGGTCCATTAAAAGGCGCGATACACCCAACCTAATTTTCTCCATTCACAATACCAGGATCCGAACCATGAACCTTGCTGAAAGGGGATCAAGCGTCTCATCCCGCTACGCCAACTAGTAGTTGGTACAAAGGGTTAATTTTGATAAACAATAATTTTATTTATCCTGCAAATAATGTTGATTAATTATGTTTAACTAGTGAGTAATTGTGGTGTTTTTTAAAAACTTGATCCGTAAAATAGCAATAGGTTCTGGACCAAGTCATACATCATTATCTAGTGTATTTTATAACCATGTGTTAATTCATATTCTATTTTAGGAGAGTCCTTATCATCATGTAAATTGAAGAAACCTTGTGAAACAATATTAATTATCTAAGAAGTGTAGGAAAATGAGTTGTACAAATCTATTTACTCTTCAAATTATGTTATAAAAGCAGTTTTTTTGGTTTAATTTTACCAAAAGATCAAAATACAAGAAAAATATTAGAGTTTTGTAATGTGGAAAATGTCAAGAGGATTATCAATTTTAGTATTGTGTTCATGGTTTTGGTGTGCAATAGGCACTGTGACTTATGATCATAAAGCTGTTGTCATTAATGGACAAAGAAGAATTCTTTTTTCTGGCTCCATTCACTATCCCAGAAGCACTCCTGAGGTAGGATTTTGTGACTTTTATCCTCATATTTCTCTTCCATTCATATGAGTTTTTTTTTTTTAAATTTGTTTACCTGAAATTAAAATAATAATTACGGCCTCTTCCCTAAATTTTTTGAATTATATATATGAATTTTAGATAATTAAATTATTATTTTATTATAGGATGTTTGTTCTAGTTATATCAAAAGATACAACAAATAAATTATATTATAAATGAAAGGTACTGACAATTTAAAAAAAGAAATTTGGGCATTCAAATTTCATATGTAAAACATTCTTATAATTTTGGAAGATGAGAATTTGATTTATGAATTTGGTGATGGTAGATGTGGCCAGGGCTCATACAAAATGCCAAAGATGGAGGCTTGGATATGATTCAAACTTACGTGTTTTGGGATGGACATGAGCCTGTTCAAGGCCAAGTAATTCAAAACTCAACCATTATTTTGCTATTCCTCTTTGTCTATAAAAATAACAACTATTTACTAATTTTTTTTTTTGGCAAAACAACAAAAGTATAATTTTCAAGGTAGATTTGATCTGGTGAAGTTCATAAAGCTAGTCCAACAAGCAGGCCTCTATGTTCATTTACGAATTGGACCTTATGTTTGTGCTGAATGGAATTTTGGGTAATTATAATTAATTAATTAACATTTACTCTAATTAATTTTTTTTTAAATAATAATGTTCTAATATTATTATTATTTTTTCAGAGGACTTCCTATGTGGCTAAAGTATATAAAAGGCATTGAATTTAGAACAGACAATGCACCATTCAAGAACGAAATGCAGAAATTCGTAACAATGATTGTTAATATGATGAAGACAGAAAAATTATTTGAACCTCAAGGAGGTCCAATTGTTCTTTCTCAAGTGCGTAAAATAACACATTTTTCCATTCTAAATTTGGTTTTATTTCTATATTTATTAATCAACTTTCATTATAAATATAGATCGAAAATGAATATGGACCAGTAGAATGGGAAATTGGTGCACCTGGAAAAGCTTATACAAAATGGGCAGCTGCAATGGCAGTAGGCCTTAATACTGGAGTTCCATGGGTTATGTGCAAACAAGAAGATGCTCCTGATCCTACTGTATGTATCTTTAATTCTTCATCCTCTATTATTCTTCAATAATTCATATTATTCTTCAAAATTCATATTTACTTCAATAATTTGCAGATTGATACTTGCAATGGGTTCTATTGTGAAGGCTACAAACCAAATAATAACAATAAACCAAAAATGTGGACTGAAAATTGGACTGGCTGGTAAATTCATTTATTTTAGGGGAACTTTTTTTTTTTCCCCATTTTAGGAAAGAATTATTGTTTTGAAGTATGTTTTATATGAATTTCTATCAGGTACACAGAATGGGGTGCTTCAGTTCCTTATAGGCCTCCAGAAGATACTGCATTTTCAGTTGCGAGATTTATTGCTAACAAAGGCTCTTTTGTAAATTATTATATGGTAAGTGCATTTTCAAATTAGAATTTATAATTCCCTTTGATATAGAAACATAATTTGTCCATCTGCATTGTTGAATTATCTCGAGTTCCAATAATTTATTTCCATTACAGTACCATGGAGGGACTAATTTCGGCCGATCCTCTGGACTTTTCATGGCCACTAGTTATGATTATGATGCTCCTCTGGATGAATATGGTATGCTTATGAATCCTTAGGTTAATTTCATTATCAATTATGAGCAAAAGTGCTCTAATTAAGTAATTAGTAAACATTATAATCGATCATAATAGAATTTTATAATTTCTTGTTTGATGGTAGGGTTAACACATGATCCAAAATGGGGACATTTGAGAGATTTGCATTTTGCTGTAAAGCTATGTGAACCGGCTTTAATTTCTGGAGATCCTCAAGTAATATCACTTGGAAAAAATCAAGAGGTAAAAGAAAAAAAAAAAAGCATAATACGCATATTTTGACGTGTTTTTTGTTTCATTTTATTCTTAATCTCTATTATCTGTCTCAGGCTTATGTGTATCAAACGAAGACAGCTTGTGCAGCCTTTTTAAATAACTATGATACACAATATGGTGTAGAAGTGAACTTTTGGAATGTTAAATATTGGTTAGCAGCTTGGTCTATCAGTATCCTTCCTGATTGCAAAACTGTAGTTTATAATACTGCAAAGGTAATTTAGACTGATCTTTCAAGACAAATCCAACCTTTTTTTTCTGTTCAGAAAAGAAAATTTTTAATGAATGAATGGAAATTTTCGTACAGATCGGTGCCCAAAGCTCGCAAATGTGGATGACCCCGGTTATTAATGGATTTACTTGGCAATCACATAGTGATGAAATCATTACCGGTTTTTCTGATGGTACATTTTCATCTGATGGGTTGTGGGAGCAAAAATTCCTTACTGCTGATAAAACAGACTATCTGTGGTATATGATGAAGTAAGTAACTGTCAGTAAAAATTGGGTTACTGTTAGTAAAATTATTCGTGATGACTCAAACATTCTTTTTGGTGTTTCAGTTTGGATATAGATGCTAATGAAGGGTTTCTGAAGGGTGGACAAAGTCCTACTCTTTCTATTGATTCTGCTGGCCATGTTTTGCATGTTTTCATCGACGGTCAGCTTGCAGGTGCATAACATAGATTTGAATAAAATACCGTTGATTTCGATTTCAAGTTTGTACGGATTTTATTTACTAACCTACTAATTTATTTTTTATTTCAGGCACTGTGTTTGGTTCACTAGCAACTCCTCAGGTAAAATTTAGCCAGCAAGTGAAGTTGGTTGCTGGTACTAACAAGATATCTTTGTTAAGTGCAACTGTGGGTCTTGCGGTTAGTTCTCTCTGTTCCTTTAACCCGTTTTGTTACCTTTTTCTCGATATGGCTTCGTTATGTTTGAAAATTAGATGTTCTGACAAAGACTTTTGCTTGTTAATTTGTGCCAGAATGTTGGAGTGCATTATGATACATGGAATGCTGGGGTTCTTGGACCAGTCACATTGGCAGGTTTGAACAAAGGAACCGTGGACTTGACAAAGTGGAAATGGTCTTATAAGGTCTGTTTTTTCACAACTTTTTGTCTACTTTCTACATTATGATAATCATCATTCTAATTATTTCTGTCACTGAGCAGGTTGGTCTAAAAGGTGAAGGTTTGAACCTTTTTACCCCCACTGGAACTGCATCAGGTAACTGGGTGCAAGGAGCACAACTGGCTGTAAAGACACCACTAACATGGTATAAGGTAAAAAACTATTCTCATATCTAATTATTTGTTTCAATTTGGTGTAGAACAAATGTGAAAATCGGAAGAATTCAATTAACGATTAAAACTATTTCCAGACTACATTTGATGCACCAGCAGGGAATGATCCATTAGCTTTAGACATGACTGGAATGGGAAAAGGTCAAATATATATAAACGGTCTAAGTATAGGACGCCATTGGCCTTCAAGAACAGCGCAGGGTAAATGTGGGGATTGTAATTATGCTGGAACCTATACTGAAACGAAATGTAGAAGTCTATGTGGACAACCTTCTCAAACATACTATCATGTTCCTCGATCATGGCTTCAGCCGAAAGGGAATCTATTGGTCGTGTTCGAAGAAATAGGCGGTGATCCAAGTAAAGTTGCTATGGTGAAAAGAACAGTTGGAGCTGTCTGTGCTGATATATACGATGATCAACCAGAAATAAAATCTTGGAAAGAGATAGTTACGGTTAAACCTAAAGCTGATTTATGGTGTCCAAAAGGCCAAACCATCACTAAAATCATCTTTGCGAGCTATGGATCGCCGGCAGGAAGATGTGGAACTTATGAACAAGGGAAATGTCATGCTCCAAAATCATGGGATCCTTTCCAGGTACATATAATTCAACTCAAGCGATCAATTATTTAAGTTTTGTTGATCATTTTTTAGTGTGTTTGACTGAAATGAGAATTTTGTTGCAGAGTTGTATTGGAAAAGCAGCATGTGAAGTATGGGTAACTCCAGAAACTTTTGGAGGGGATCCATGCCCAGGAACTACTAAGAAGCTTTCAGTTCAACTTCAATGTAGTTGATGAATAAAGAATTTGTAGATGTTGTTTATCATTGGCAAAAGTAAATGTAAAGATATATTTGTGGTTGCCAATTGCAGAATTTTTTGTGATTCAAATGATAAAATATTTTTTAAGCTATTGTTGCTCAATATTATATGAAACAAGAAATTTAGCAGTTCTTACAATCTTGACCACTTAACAAAAGTTTTTTTTTTTTTTTTTAAATTCATTTACTAATTACCAAATTATGGACAATAGAATAGAAGTACTAATTTATATGTTTTTTTTCATCTTAACTAATTGTGTACTCTTCTCCTTTTTGGTTATGCGTAGAAGGCTTGTTTAGAACATAGATTTCTATCTACTGGTACAATATGAAAGGGGAGGGAAGAATTTTGGGAAGTACTACTGGTAACTGTCAACGATGCGATGCCTAACACTCTTTTTGTTAGGTGGGTAGCTTTAAAAATAAAGCCAAAAGTGATAAGTTATAATTCCATACCTTAATTTTTCCAAAAAAAAAAAAATTTTACTCCCTCTGTTCTTTTTATAGCCAAACTTTTCTTATTTTGGTACTAGTAATCTTATTTCGACCGTCATAATTAAAAGATTTATTTACCGTTATGATTAAGGGTTGTTAACACAATTGTGAGAATTATCACCTTAATTTTAAAGATATAATTGACAAAGTAAAATACTTTAATTTATTTTTAATTCATAATTTTCAATATAACTTTTTACTATATTAATGTTTAAAGAGTGCAAAGCTGCATTCTTTGAAAAAACCGAATAAATAAAACAATTGAATGATAACTATAAATGTCTTTTTTACAAAGTGAGCAAATTGTTTGATAAATGAAAATGAGACAAATATTTGAATTAGTTGATAAAAATACAAACTTATTAGTTAAAGTACATTCATTATCAACTATAAATATTGTAAATTAAAATCTATAAAGGACACCATCATGGTTTGAACGTTGAACTTTGTGCATCACTCAAGCCAAGTGACCTATTTGTAACTTATTAGTTAATCACTTAATTTGACTAAATCTAAATGATATTTTAATAATATTCTCTTGACCTTTTTTTTTTTTTAAAGTTTTTTTTTATTCATTAATTAATGTTGTTGGACAATAATTGAGAAGATGACATAACATAACTCTGCTGTTTTACTAAAGACAAAAAGTAAAAATAGACAGACACAAATTTAACAAGGAAAATAAGCATCAGTTATCATATTATTACACAAATTAAATCATTTTTGTTATAATAACAAATCAAAATAAAAGCAGTCAAGTGGTTGTTATTTTTTTTAATTATGTTTGTTAAGTTTGTTACTTTACTTATTACATGATGACAAACAAAAACAACCTTAATAAAAATAGCTGAACATAGTCTTTTTCATGGAGGGATAGTAATTAATTAGTTACTGAGTTTTATATGTAATATAATTTAATTTTTATATTTTTGATATTATTTTTTTTCATCTCTTTTTTTTTAATTTTTTAATTATTTAATTTTTTCAGAAATTAAATTATTAATCATTTTAAAAAATTGAAAAGCTAACCCATTAAAAAAATAAAAATAATATATTTGCATATATTTTAAGTAATTTTTTTTTTTTTTTGCGATCAAAAAATTTTTTTTTAAAAAAAAAAGGTGAAACCTTTATTATGTTTTTGAGGGGAAAATGTGAAACCATTATTAGAAAAGTGGCCAATTTCTTAATTTAAGTAATAAGTCATAAAATAAAACTACTATAATATATAAGTGTTCAAAGAAAAGAAAATGCAAGAGAGTCCTAAAATAATTCTTCTTATTTGTTTTCATATAAAATTCAGAAGCTAAGATAAGGTGGGAAAAAAAAAAAAAAAAGAAATCAAACATACCAAAATTCCAACATTAATTAATATAACCATATGATAATTAAGTATTATCCAATTAGTAGTTTCACATAATAGTCAATGAGTTCTTATCATTTGATAACTTAAAAAATATGGTTGAGTAACTAAGGGACGATATCGTACTCTTTAACAATTTATTAAGTATGGATTTGGGGGTTAATCGCGTGGATTGAAAGCACATCTCATCACTTTAATTTTAAATTTGCAAATAAAAAATTAGAATCTGAATTACGTAATTTGATTGATTGTTTAGAAAGGGTTGATGTCATTGTCAATTGTTGGTCACACATTTTTATCACAATTCGTTACGCTTATCAAAACTTTTCTTTTCATCTCATACATATGATATTGTTCTTCTAAAGAATATA
>CATIWJ010110024.1:0-26486 GCA_949640765.1 Croton laevigatus
GTTGGATTTAATGCTTACCCAACAAACAAAAGAAATTTTATATAATTGAATGAGAAAAGGTTGAGAGTGCTAGATATAGTTGAGAAGGTTTTTTATCAGTACCAATTACTTCATTTGGAGGGGTATTTATACACTAACTCAATAAACTAGTCGTTGCTCCTTTTCAAAAAGCAACTTCTGAATTTGACAGTTGTCTCGATCGAGACACTTGCATTTCCATCATAACAGCACTTTTCCAACGGCATTTTGCTGACGTGGCGCACTGAGAAACTATTCGTTGTAACAGCTTTTTGAAGTGTCTCGATCGAGATACCATAGTCTTGATCGAGACGATCTTGTTGATCGTTGAAGATTGATGTCTCGAGCGAGAACTGAGTGTCTGGAACGAAAATTGAGCTCCTGGATTATTTTTGTCCAAGTGTCTCGATTGAGATAGGTGTGTCTCGATCGAGACGATGTTGTTGATTCATGATCCATGATGTCTCGAGCGAGAATTACGAGTGTCGATCGAAAACTTGTCTCCTGGAGTGATTTTGGATACTTGTCTCGATCGAGATAGAGGTGTCTCGATCGAGACGATGCTGCTGAAAGATGAGCTATTCTGTTTCGATCGAGAATTGCACGTCTCGATCGAAAATCAGCCTCCTGGAATATTTTCGCACATTTGTCTCGATCGAGATGCATGTGTCTCGATCGAGACACTTGAGTCTTTAATTGATTTGCTTGATTTCTTTGAGCTATGTTGAGACACACTTCAAATAAAGTATCATTAGTAGATTTTCAGGTGTTTTGTCAAAGTTTCAAAACCGAGGATTAACACCTTGCTTCTATGATGATCCGTAGATCGTGAGGAAGAGTTTGGTGGCCTCAGTTTGTAGAGTTAACGAAAGATAGTAATTGTGAGATTCTCTCCCTTTCTACCGTTTCATTTTTCTTTTGTTTTCTTCATTCCCTCTCTTCCTCTCAATCTGTACCACTCCCCTCTCT
Source organism: Croton laevigatus (assembly GCA_949640765.1). Lineage (NCBI taxonomy): Eukaryota > Viridiplantae > Streptophyta > Magnoliopsida > Malpighiales > Euphorbiaceae > Croton > Croton laevigatus. Next base: position 988 of record CATIWJ010110024.1, read on the forward strand.
TTTTATTTCAATTATTCATCTCCTTTAATCAACCAAAATCAGTTGTCTTTATTAATAGATTTCCGACACAATTTTATCAAAATTCACATTCACTACTTTTTTCTTTATTTTCCATTTTATTTTGTCGTGCCTTATCTCCTATCTTTTCCATGTCCATACTGTCTTCTTGCTTTCAATAATTCGGTCCTTTTATTTTATTTATTTTTATTTATTTTTTAAATTAATTAATCATTTAATGGATTTATTCAATAATAATAATAATCATTAAAATATGAAAATATCTTGTAGTTAAAATGACTAAATTGCCCTTTACTATTCAACTAATTTACGTAAATTTTACTAAGTTAAATTTCGATTTATGGTCTACCGCATTTTTATTGTTGAAAATCGAAAATTACCACTATAACGAAATCCTATAAAATTTATATTCAAATTACTCGTCTCGAAGTCTAATTTTCAAATTTGATATTTTTAAATTTTAATTCCGCTTTTAAAATTTTCCGATAGTCAAAATGACCAAAATATTATCGGAGTCGAAAATTACAATATTATACTCAAAATGTCCGTCTCGACGTCCTGAGTACTAATCGGACATTAAAATTGATGAATTAACTATTTATTATAAAAATTTTCACTAAATCTTATGATTCACTGAAAAATTACATTTTAATCCTTGGACCAATTTTCCAGCTGTGACAAATACCACTCCTTCTAGTTAAATAAAAGTTTCATTTCTCATTTTGGCCTTGTAACTTGACATTATTTTTTAAAATTGAACAAATCATAATTTTTTACATTATTTTTTTAATAATAATAATAATAATAATAAAATTATAGATAAATTTTTAATTTTTTTATATTGTAATGCAAATCATATGCTTATAAAATAAATATTAATCTTTTTCAGAATAATTATATTATTTTTAATTATAAAATATAATTAATTGAATAAAAATAATAAATATTATATTTAATAAATATGTAAATATAATATTTAATAGATAAATAGTAATTAGATTTGAATCTATAATAATAATTATAGATTTTGGATAATAATAATAATAATAATAATAATAGTATAGAAAAGTAAAGAGAACTTATATTTTATTGAAATACTCAATTTTATTCATATATTAATCTCAATTTCCATCCATTCCACTTACCCTAATTTATATATATACATGTTAAGGAGCAAAATGCTTCATGCAGTATTTTTTAAAAAAAAAATATTGCAAAATATTAATATATACTTATTAATAAATTTAAAAAGAGCAAAATTTCTTTTAAAATAATATTTTACTGAATATTAAATTTTATTAATATTTACTCAAATAGATAGTTTAAAATTTATGTATGTTAATTTTTTTGTTTTTGAGAATATTCTAGTTTGAAATTTATGTATGTTAAATATATATATATATATATATATATATATTAGAACATTTTAGTTTGATATTTATGTATGTTAAATTTTTTTTTTTTTTTGGAGAACACTCCCGTTCATACCTATCGGAAATCCAATCTTGTGACCTCTCACCTGCTGAGGAGTTATGGCCTTTCACCTTCTGACTCACCCCCTCTGGATATGCGCCTCTAAGTATCCATTCTTACGGATCGATTGGCGATGGTTAACAGATCTTGAATGATTTTGAGTTCATCCAAGGATAAGGAATTCTTTTAACTCCTGAAAGTGACAATTGGACTGCAGAATTTGGACTGCTAGTCCAACATTCAAAATTTTCATTTGAATGGATGTAGAGTTTTTTTCCCTCAAAATTCCTTGTCTGAATGGTGTTATGGCTATAGGGGTGGTCAATGGGACGAGATTCGTTGATCGGTCGTACGGGGCGTTAGAGACTCGGTAGTGATTTGGAGGCCCAATGGGGAGGCCTTTAAATCCTTTGAGGTCGGTGGCCGGAGTGGGCTTTTGAGGCTGTAGCGGCCCAATTAAGGTTAGAGGCTTACAATGGCCACTGCCCGAAATCTATCCACAAATTTTTCCAAGTACTCTCCATCATTACGCACTAGCTTCAAATCGAAAGCCTCCTTTTTTGGAATATTTTTCTTAAATTCCAAGATATTTTTCTCCCTCAAGTCAATGAAACTGGAGACACTCCTACCAAGTAAGTGGTGAAACTAATCACTAGCATCATTTGACAAAGTTTCTGAAAAATGCTTACACATTAAAGAATCAGTGGCCCCCTTCGCTACCATGAAATCATGATAATTTTTTACATGACTCCTAGGGTTACCATTGTAAATGGTCTTGAAATTAGAAGCTTTCAACCATCCGGGAATTGGCACCATCTCAACATTAAGTGAAAAAGGAGAGGTAGCTTGAAATGTCTCCTCAAGTTTATCCTCCCCATGTGTATTCTATACACACTACTCCACTTTAGTCCTCATTTCCTGCTCCCCCTAGTTGGGCTTTAGGTTATAGCCATAATTCTGCTCTCTCTACCTTTCCGCTCCCAGGGTCCAAACCTCATCATTGAGATCATCATCATCAACCATGAATAGGGATGACCCTTGTCACCCCACTATGAGAGTGACATCCCTCTTCACGACCTCGCCCTACTCCAAGGCGATTGTATTCGACATCACGCTGCTCTTTATTATCAGTAGCTTGCTCTTGGATTGGAGAACCTATCTTGAAAGGTCTCTCTATTATGTGTTTAGGTGGAGGCAGCGACCTCTACCTAGGGGTATGATAGAGGAGTAACAAGATTAGTATTTTGATGCAAGAATTGACTAAGTAGACTAAACAACTATTCTTGTGAAAAAGAAGGAATTGGGGTTGACATGGTGGCAACAACAGAAGCATTTGGTGGGTAAGACCCAAGTGGGTGTGGGTAATAGGATTGAGGTACCCAGTCCTTAAAGGAGAGGGGTTATCCTCAGGGTGACGACGTATGAAATTAGATGGTAGATTGTATGAGGGTTGTATGGCCCCTGCCCATAAGGGTAGCAAAGTGGTCGCCTCTAAGTTAGGGAAGTAAGTAAATTGGGATCCATAGAGTGATTAGTCTTGCCTGTCATGGGTACTCTTGAGTTTCATCTAATCCACTCATGGTTAGTTTTGTAGAAATAGACTGTCGAAAATAAGCTGATGATCAAAGTTTTTCGAGTCCACGCTCACCACACCAACTGAAGTCTAAAAAGTGTATTATCATGATAAGTAACGATTATAGACTATTTATAGTGAGTTTAAGCGGTGCCACAAAATTGGTCGGTGTCCTAGAGCTGTGAATTTAGTGCTTGCTCGAGTCAGAAAGCCGGTGACTCAAGACAAGTCAATGGCCTAAGGAGGCTAGTGGCCTAACACTCTCTAGAGCATAGGCGACCTCCTCTACAAGAGGAAATAGCAACACCCATTTAGCCAACAACATGTGTCCCTACCAAGTCCACAGCTACGACCCCACTATATTCTAACATGTAAGTCCTTAAAAAGTGGAGAGGCTTATAAGAATAAACTTCGCAAACTGTGAACCCCAAAAATTAATCTCAATACTAAGAGTTCTAAGTATTTTATTTGATATTTCCTTTCAAAAAAGAAATTATTTAATATTTATAATATAGACTCAATTTTGCAAACTGCAACCTCTTAAAATTGATTTTAAAACTGAATATAAACAACACTTAATTTAATTTTATATAAAAATCAAAAATAAAAATGAAGTAAAAACAGCATAATCTCATGATTCATGCCAAAACACAATTATGGTAAAATTAGGGAGAATTTTAATTCAAGTCCTTAAGATTTGGCCTAATCCACTCTCAAGTCCTCTAGTTTTGGAAAATAAATTTATAGGTCCTTTATGTTTACATCATTCAACTCTTGGGTTCTTCCGGAAAATTTCCATCTATTTAACCGTTAAACAATGTCAAAAATGCTAATATACCCGTTGTATTATATTTATTTCAAGTCCTTAAGATTTGAACTAATTTGGCCTCAAATACTTAAAATTTGAACTAATTTACTCTCAATTCCTTATTCCAGCAACCTTTACTTCCCTCGCAGCTGCCTTCTACCATAATCTTCACCGTTTGAGATCACCAAGAGGCAGCCCAAGCGATGCCTACCTTCCAAGCACCAAAGCCGCCACCAATCCTCACCACAAGTGGAGGCAAAACTTCAGAGAACGCCTCTGTAACCCAAGCAACGAAGTGTTTTGGCATTTGTATCATCATTCGTCAAGTGAAAATCGAAAATTTTACTTTGAGAATTTATTATTATTGTTATTATTATTATTATTAAAAGTTAAAACTTAAAATACCTAAAAAAAAAAATTGAACCTGAAAGCAGATTAGTTCAAATCTCAAATGTATGAAATAAATATAATATAAAGGGTAATACTATCTTTTTAGATTTATGTTAATTGATTTTAACGGAATGACCAAGAGTTGAATAGTGTAAACATAAAGGACCTGTAAAATGATTTTCCAAAACCGAAGGAATTGAGAGCATATTAAACCAAATCTTAAAAACCTGAAAGAAATTTTCCCTCAAAGTAATAAAGAATTAGAAAGGAATTGTTTCCTACCGATTAGAGAGTAAACTCATCTTGAGGAAACAATTTGCATGTAAACAACTGGAACTAATTTTATCATATCAGTTTCTAAGTCCAATAAGAAGTGCCAAATTAAGAGAAAGGATGAAGATTAAAACTACTCTATAGTTTCATGCAAACAGAAATTGAGATAGAAGAATTCTTTTTTTTAACATAGATCATATTTCCTTTCATTACTTAATTAATCCGTACAATGCAACAAGAGTTTTTGACAACAAACTGTAAAAAGATTGAAAAGACGCTATGTATTAGTAACATGTGAAAGCTCAATTTTTAAAAGATCCTCATCAAACTTTTACTAACATCATTTCCCACACAAAACGAGATGAACAAAATCAAAAGTTGACACGACCTGCTAACCTGATACGAACCCGACCTGTTAATAGCGGGTTAGAGTTGAGATTTTCGACTTGTTTAATTAAATGGGTCGACACGAACCCGACCTGAAAATAAATGGGTTAGGTTCAGGTTGAAAAACTCAACCCGCAGGTCGACATGTATAATCTATTTACTGTTCATAATAATAATAATAATATAATTATTATTATTTTATGTCATGTATGTATATAAAATTTGTTTTGTTAAAAAAAAAGTATATAAAATTAATGATGTTTGATTTTGAATTAGGCTTTAATATTGAAATCAGATTATAAGGGTTAAATATGTTATGGTCAACAAGAAATTAGCAGGTTAAATGAGTTTCAGATTGACCCGTTTATCTTTTAAAAAAAAAAAACTTAAATAGATCAGGTCGACCTGTTTATTAAACAGATCAGGGTTGGGAGGTTTTCAACCCGAACCTGCTTGACACGAACACGAACCCGACACAACCTGTTTGACACCCCTACTCTACACAAAAAGAAAACAATTTGCAGCTAAAATTTATCAGAGTTCCAAATGAATATGATAAGAACAATTATTGCCACATCTTTTATGATGACAAGATAAGGTGTTTAGCTAAATCCTAAACACATGCACAACTTAAATGCTTGAGGAAATCAGAACCAAACCTAAGTGATATTTTTACTAATCCATTGGAAAAAAATAAATAAATTCTAACGATGTATCTAAGTTGTAACATAAATAAATCTCCGCTATTGCCCAAAACAGAGTAATCCTTTACTTCTTTGTGCAAAATATGAAACTTGACAAATTCAATTTATGATAATAAAAAGAGATGACAAACTTAAATTAATAAAACCCAGCATATGCATGTAGACGCCATTAGCTTATGTATGTAAACACAATTGGCTACTTGCATATGAAACATTTAAAATCAGTCATGCATGTATAATAAATATAAAGAATAGAAAAATCAGAGTTGTTGTTTGCTGACAACAATTCCATAAAAAATGCAACAAGCATCCAAGGCTATTCATTTTCAAAGCCATGCTCAATCTCAAAATAAATGCCATATCTAAAGCCACCATTCATAATTTAACACAACGCAACTCAAGGATAGATTTCCGTTATCAAATTCATCCCAAGTACCCAATCTTGAATGAAAGCATAGGAGAGCCAACAAAAACATATCCCTATGTTAATTTTTATGTCTAACAGAAAGGGTTCAAATGGAAAAGAAAAAACATTAGTGAAAGTGTATAAATCATACTAACGTTGCTGCATAACTGGCTGCAGAACTTGCATTATTTGTTTTGTTTTCCAAATAACATTGCAGATAACAATTTTTAACACCTCATCAGACTTCATTGATCATTGTTTTTTCTTTTCTTTCCTACTGAAATAGACAAATTCCTAATCTGCACATCATCAAACTTCTATTGTCTTTCATAAAAAACTTTCATTCATCATCACCACCGCAAAATAGCATCAAAGAACACAGAACCAACCATTACTATTACTGTTCATATTTCAAAAACCAACAATTCAAACGGTGAAAGTGCTATGCCCTGGCCACCATTACATTTCAATTTTCAAGTGTTGTTGAAGGTGATTGCAAAAATATTAAGAAAATTCCTTAAATTATTATAACCTCAATTTAAAAAAAAAAAAAAAAAAAAAGAAAGGGTTTTACCAAGTTGCTAAATTAGTAGATACCCACCCAAGATAACTGGAGATTAGGATAAAATTGGGGGGAAATTTTAATAGTTCCAAAATTTTCTAAAATAACATGCGAAAGTGCAAAACATTAAGTGACACTTGAAATGGGAAGAAGAGCGTGGTTGTACTATCTTATCGTTGTCCAAAACTATATTCCTATCTACGGGCTAGCTTAATCATTTATACCAGCGCTAGCCTAATTTTGCTAATAGGAGCTCCTAAACACAATGATTTCTGTTCAAATTTTCTATATTTCTGCATCAGTTCTCTTAAAAGGCTATCTGAACTCAGCGTTTTTCAATGACACAAGATCATAACAGAGTTTCTTAAATCTGAAAAGATAAACAGCACTATATAATTCATAATCAACAATGAAAATTATTTACAATTCTAAGCTGTTCAAAACCATCTACCAAAGTGTTAAAAATTTGACAAATACAAAAATATGATTCCAAAGTTTTAAACCAAATAGTGCCAATTGTGTAGTTTGACAAAGACAATTATAAGGTAAAACGCCTACCTAAGAAACTAAAGAAATAAACGATTTAGAATTGCTGAGGGATCAGCAAAGAAGGTTTGATCAAGGCAGTAAGAATGATGATAGCCAATGGATGGCTGTTGAAGTAAATGTTGTGATAAGTCTAGGTGAGCATCCAATGCAAGGATGCAGCCAACACTTTTATTCCAAGCCAACGCCACAGTTGATACTATGAGATTATTTGTTATAGGAGATGTTGCGACTGTCACAATGCAATATCTCAAACAAGGACAAGCTCAGACCTTTTACATAGCTATCCAGTTCAGGACATTTGGTTTTTGTTTTTGAGAAAAAATTCTATTTATGAATTAGTTGATTACTGAAAATCTACAAAGTGAAACGAAGAGATTCAAAAATATTACTGCATGATATCAGTTATCTTTTTGGAACAAGATAATGCTGATAGCAAGTTCCTAGACAGACACATGATGAGTCAGAGCTGTTGAAAACATAAGAACAGAAAAAATCACTGGCTCTGCTAATGATAAGAGAGACATAAGTCAACCACCTTGGATACATCCATCTCTCTATGAGCAAAGCCTCATTCTTGGCTAAGGTTTGTTTCCTCTGCAAGCAAATGGAAATTCCTAGCCACTACATCATTTTGTTTGTGATAGCTCATAACTCTTAACTATTTATTCTGATTTTAGTTGACATATTATCCCATATCTCTTGTTGTTATTGTGATTATCCCATTTGACCTCTCAGAGAGTGGAAGTGTGCAGTTTGGTACTGGTCCCAGTTCTTTGGTAGGAACCGGGGTACCAGATTTTTGGAACCTTAAAATTTTTGAATAACGGTTCTGGGAACTGAATTTTTACCCATTGAATTTGTAATAGTTAATAAATTTGGCAATGCCTATGTAAGCCACACCACCCTAAAAGCTTCATGCAACCTTGTGTGCTTAGGTATGCATTCCGAAGAGCAAAAATAAGAATGAGTCATTTTCATGCATCTAAGTTCATAAGCAGATATGAAATCTATCATAAGTAGTGAGATTTTCCCATAGATATTGAATAAGTACAATATATAATTTACTTCTTACCACTTCGTGAAAATACAGTGCAGAGGCTCATAAGAGGTTTTGCTGTAGTTTTATCCTCTTTCTCTTCACAAACAACCACCAGCTGCTATCCAACAACTATTAGCTTAACTTTTAGAGATTCAAAAAACATAGAATAAAATAGAAAGCTCGATCAAAATAGCAATTCATAGAGAAAGGTACACCACATTAACTCCAAATTCAACATCTATTATCAAAATGAAATCATAACACAACATACTGCAGAAAAAATAGCTAAAACAAAGAATCCAAATGGTTAAACTGGACAATACTTAAAAATATTAAAATCCTTGAAAATAGCTAATGCCCTGCTAGCTTAAATCCAAGAAAAAAGGGCAGCAACATCAAAATAGATCACTTGATAACTGTCACCAGTTTTCGGCAGCAGCCTTTAGCATTTGTATTAGCCAATTTAACTCAATGTTTCCAGAACTGCTTATCTCACCAACATCAAATCCTCTAAAGTTTCAACTTAGATTGTAGTTTCAGAAAGAAAAAGAAAAAAAAAATACAGAATTACAGATTATAATAAAATCAAAATATCAATGCAAGCAAGACCAATCTTTCAAACCAATAATATTTAAACAAATAAATCAGTTGAAATAAACAATCAATGCCCAATTGAAAGAAAATATCTAAAGGGTACCCAAAAAATTAAAAAATCAACGCTAAAACATTGATCAATGTTTGCAGCTATCAAAACCAACACTCATGAGCCAGCTTCTATTGAGAACCTTATAAAAGATTAAAGAAAAAGAACAATCACAGCACCATTTAATTTTTATCCAGTAACCTAGAGTAATTGATTTAAATGGGTATAATTCTTCTCACATTTGAAAATGAACAAAGACAGGAAACTGACATTTTCTGTCATCCATAAGTCTGCCCAAAGCAATTTTTAGTTTTCCAAATTCTCATTTAATTCAGACTCTGTTGCTCATGCTTAACCTGCGGAAATTGGGGAGCAACACTGCACAAAATGGTCTAAGTGAGGTGAAGAATGAGTAAAAATAGTCCACTAACATACCAAAAGCGCACAGTTTTTTTGTTGCACTCAATCAAGAAGCAGGTAAGCTGTTGAAGCCTGAAGGGAAACATGAAACCCTGAAGTACACAGTGGAAGTGGGCATAAAGAAACACAAAAGGGGGCTGGCGTACAAGTAGGGGTGTCAAACAGATCGTGTCGTGTCGGATTCGTGTTCGTGTCAAGCAGGTTCGGGTTGAAAACCTCCCAACCCTGATATGATCTGTTTAGATAAAAAGGTCAGAAAACTCAACCCTGATTTGATTTGTTTAATAAACAGGTCGACCTGATCTGTTTAAGCTTTTTTTTTTTTTTTAAGATAAACGGGTCAATCTGAAACCCATTTAACCTGCTAATTTCAGATTGACCCTAACCCATTTAACCCATATAACCTGATTTCAATATTAAAGCCTAATTCAAAATTAAACATCATTAATTTTATATACTTTTTTTTAACAAAACAAATTTTATATACATACAGGACATAAAATAATAATAATAATAATAATAATAATAATAATAATTATTATTATTATTATTATTATTATTACTATTATTATTATGAACAGTAAACAGGTCGACCTGCGGGTTGAGTTTTTCAACCTGAACCTAACCCATTTGTTTTCAGGTCGGGTTCGTGTCGACCCATTTAATTAAACAGGTCAAAAATCTTAACCCTAACCCGCTATTAGCAGGTCGAGTTCGTGTCGGATTAGCAGGTCGTGTCAACTTTTGACACCCCTACGTACAAGCATACACAGTTAAAAAAATAGCAACAATCTAGGGGAAGCCGAGTAAAAATAATAAAGACTGAATTAAGACGTGAGAAGATAACACTTTTCTTCATTTAAAACTAAGTCCCATACACATTAGAGGAAATGGAAATGTTGCATGGCCACGAACAACTTATGGAAATTAAAATATGATCTGAGATATCCGAAAGTTACCCTAAAAGAAAAAACATGATTATTGCAATTAAAAGAGAACTTCACAATTTTCACAAACCACTGCAACTTCTGAGATAACAATGAACATAGCATAAAGAATACTGCAGAAAGATCAAATATCACAATAACAAATCTATAATTAAACAAATAATGTAAATTTTATACCCTAAGAAACTTGGAATTCACACCAGTAATGGTTAACATTTCCCATGAGTTACATTGACCAGCTTCAGAAGGCAATAAGACTAACGAATAAAAATTTGGAACCATTGTCAAAATCCATGATCTAGAAGGAGCCAACATTGGCAAAGCAATGAGAATGTACCAAAGACAACTAGTGGACCTTATGGCATATATCTGGGAAGATTCATTGATAGGAAGAAAAATTAAGCTCAGATCAAATGTACCTGAGTCAGAACAAACAGGAAAGAAAAACACCCACCAGAAAACTACAATCGTTGGCAAAACAGGGTCTTATCTTGTTAGAAGGGAGATAAAAGTACAGGCCAAACAAACAAATAAAAACTAGCTGAAAAATCCAGTTCCTTTCTGCTTAATTCCCTCATAAGGAAACATAATTGCTGCCTCAAATAATTGCATACAACCAGCGGGTGTCAGCACAAAGAGATCAAATGAATCAAACAAAAAGAAACAGCATCTACAATTTGGAAGCAATTAAGAAAAAATCATTCTACTGATTTTGCATTGCCAAGATAAATGCACATAATTGTTTTGAGTCTAATTCTGGATTGATATGATCCACATCACATAGCACCACCAATATAGACATTATAAACAAATAGGCATAAAACACTCGCACATTTAACTTAAAAATAAAATTTTGGGGTTCGATTAATTAAATTTGGTTTAGAGGCTGTTGCAAGCATTTGGTTAAAAAAAAACCCATCAACATTACCACTAATCGGACAAACAGCATCAAGCACCCTAGTGCTACTAATCAAGCATCAAGCACCAAAGCCTCATTCATAACTGAGATTCAATTCCTGACCTATCAAATAGAGTTTCATAAATCAAATTCTGAGATTTGATAAATTAAATTTGGTTTAGAGGCTGTTGCAAACATTTGAAAAAAAATCAACATTGCCACTAATCTAACAAACAGCATCAACCACCCTAAAACCTACCGCTTCATGAGAACAAAGCCTCATTCATAGCCGAGATTCAATTCCTGACGTATCAAACAGAATTCCATTAATCAAATTCAGGGGGTTTGATTAAATAAACGAAGCTCAGATCAAATGTGCCTGAGTCAGAACAGGAAAGGAACACCAGAAAACAAGTACAGTTGTTCGGTAACCAGGGTCTTATCTTGTCTTGCTGGAAGGGAGAGATCAAGTTCAGGCCAAACAAACAAATAAAAAGTAGCTGAACCAAAAAAAAAATTCCTTTCTGCCTAATCCCCTGATAAGAAAACAACATCGCTGCCTCAAACAATTGCATACAACCAGTGGGGGGTGTCAGCACAAAAAGATCAAATGAATCAGACAAGAAAGAAACAGCATCTACAATTTGGAAGCAATTAAGAAAAACTCATTCTACTGATTTTTGCACTGCCAAGATAAACGCTCATTACTGTACGAGTCTAATTCTGGATTGGTACAATCCACATCACATAGCACCACCAATATAGAATAAACAAATAGGCATAAAAACCTCGCACCTTCAACTTAAAAATCAAATTCTGGGGCTCAAATAATTAAATTTGGTTTAGAGGCTGTTGCAAACAATAAAAAAAAAAATCAACATTGCCACAAATCGAACAAGCGGCATCAACCACCCTAAAACCTACAGCTTCATGAGAACAAAGCCTCATTCATAACTGAGATTCAATTCCTGACGTATCAAACAGAGTTGCATTAATCAAATTCTGGGGTTTGATTAATTAAATTAAGCTCAGATCAAATGTGCCCGAGTCAGAACGGGAGAGAAACGCCAGAAAATAAGTACAATCTTTGGGTAAGCAGGGTCTTATCTTGTTGGAAATGAGATCAAGTTCAGGCCAAACAAACAAATAAAAAGTAACTGAACCAAAAATCCACTTCCTTTCTGCATATAAGAAAACATCATCGATGCCTCAAACAATTGCATACAACAAGTGGGTGTTAGCACGAAGAGATCAATTGAATCAGACAAGAAAGAAACAGCACCTATAATTTGGAAGTAAATTAAAGAACAACACATTCTACTGATTTTGTGCTGCCAAGATAAATGCTCAAAAATTTATTAGTCTAATTCTGGATTGATATAATCCACATTACATAGCACTGCCAATATAGACACTATAAACAAATGGGCATCAAAAAATTTGCAACTTGAACTTAAAAATCAAATACTGGGTTTTGATTAATTAAATTTGGTTTAGAGGTAGTTGCAAACATTTAAAAAAAAAAAATGGAAATATCAACAATGCCACTAATCAGAGAGAAGCAGCAGCATCAACCACCCTAAAATCTACCCTTCATGGGAACAAAGCCTCATTCATAACCAAGATTCAATTCCTGACGTATCAAACAAAGTTCCATTAATCAAGTTCTTGGGTTGTAAGCGAAGCACCCCAAAACCTTTCCCCTCATGAGAACAAAGCCTCATTCATAATTGAGATTCAATTCCTGACGTATCAAACAGAATTCCATTAATCAAATTCTGGGGTTTGATTAATTAAATTTGGTTTGGAGATTGTTGCAAACATAACAAAATAAATCATCAACATTGCCACTAATCGGACCCAAAACCCTACCGCTTCACGAGAACAAAGCTTCATTCCTAACTGAGATTCAAATCCTGACGTAACAAACAAAGTTCCATTAATCAAATTCCGGGGTTTGATTAATTAAATTAATCTTAGATCAAATGTGCCCGAGTCAGAACAGGAAAGAAACAAAAAAAAAAAAGTACTGTCAGGTAAGCAGGGTCTTATCTTGTTGGAAGTGAGATTAAGTTCAGGCCAAACAAACAAAATAGAAAGTAGCTGAAAATTCCAGTTCCTTTCTGCCTAATTCCATCATAAGGAAACATCATTGCGGCCTCAAATAATTGCATACAACCAGTGGGTGTCAGCACAAAGAGATCAAATGAATCAACAAAAAGAATGAGCATCTACAATTTGGAAGCAATTAAGAAAAAATCATTCTACGGATTTTGCACTGCCAAGATAAATGCACATAATTGTTTCAGTCTAATTCTGGATTGATATAATCCACATCACATAGCACCACCAATAGAGACATTATAAACAAATAGGCATAAAACACTAGCACATTGAGCTTAAAAATAAAATTTTGGGGTTCGATTAATTAAATTTGGTTTAGAGGCTGTTGCAAGCATTTGGAAAAAAAAACCATCAGCATTGCCACTAATCGGACAAGCGGCATCAAGCACCCTAGTGCTACTAATCAGACAAGCACCAAACCCTCATTCATAACTGAGATTCAATTCCTGACCTATCAAACAGAGTTTCATAAATCAAATTCTGAGATTTCATAAATTAAATTTGGTTTAGAGGCTGTTGCAAACATTTGAAAAAAAAATCAACATTGCCACTAATCTAACAAGCAGCATCAACCACCCTAAAAACCTACTGCTTCATGAGAACAAAGTCTCGAATAGCCGAGGTTCAATTCCTGACGTATCAAACAGAATTCCATTAATCGAATTCAGAAGGTTTGATTAAATAAATTAAGCTCAGATCAAATGTGCCTGAGTCAGAACAGGAAAGGAACACCAGAAAACAAGTACAGTTATTCGGTAACCAGGGTCTTATCTTGCTGGAAGGGAGATCAAGTTCAGGCCAAACAAACAAATAAAAAGTAGCTGAACCAAAAAATCAATTCCTTTCTGCCTAATCCCCTGATAAGGAAACATCATTGCTGCCTCAACCAATTGCATAAAACCAGTTGGGGGGGGGGGGGGGGGGGTGTCGGCACAAAAAGATCAAATGAATCAGACAAGAAAGAAACAGCATCGACAATTTGGAAGCAATTAAGAAAAACTCATTCTACTGATTTTGCACTGCCAAGATAAATGCTCATAACTGTACGAGTCCAATCCGATTGGTACAATCCACATCACATAGCACCACCAATATACACATTATAAACAAATAGGCATAAAAAACTCGCACCTTCAACTTAAAAATCAATTTCTGGGGTTCAAATAATTAAATTTGGTTTAGAGGCTGTTGCAAAAAAAAAAAAAAAAAAAATCAACATTGCCACAAATTGAACAAGCGGCATAAACCACCCTAAAATCTACAGCTTCATGAGAACAAAGCCTCATTCATAACTGAGAATCAATTCCTGACGTATCAAACAGAGTTGCATTAATCAAATTCTGGGGTTTGATTAATTAAATTAAGCTCAGATCAAATGTGCCCGAGTCAGAACGAGAGAGGAACACCAGAAAATAAGTACAATCTTTTGGGTAAGCAGGGTCTTATCTTGTTGGAAATGATATCAAGTTCATGCCAAACCTACAAATAAAAAGTAGCTGAACCAAAAATCCACTTCCTTTCTGCATAATTCCCTAATAAGAAGACAATTGTTGGAAGCGAGATCAAGTTCAGGCCAAACAAACAAATAAAAAGAAGCTGAACCAAAAATCTAGTTCCTTTCTACCCAATTCCCTGATAAGAAGACAACATTGCTGCCTCAAACAAATGATTCGGACAAGAAAGAAACAACACCTACAATTTGGAAGCAATTAAGAACAACTCATTCTACAGATTTTGTGCTGCCAAGATAAATGCTCATACTTTTACAAGTCTAATTCTGGATTGATATAATCCACATCACATAGCACCACCAATATAGACATTATAAACAAATAGGCATAAAAAACTCACAACTTGAACTTACAAATCAAATTTTGGGGTACAGTTTATTAAATTTGGTTTAGAGGTTGTTGCTAAAAAAAAGGAAAGAAATCATCAACATTGCCACTAATCGGACAAGCGGCATCAACCACCATAAAAACTACCGCTTCATGAGAACAATGCCTCATTCATAACTAAGATTCAATTCCTGATGTATCAGGAACAAAGTTCCATTAATCAAATTATGGGGTTTGATTAATTAAATTTGGTTTAAAGGATGTTGCAAACATAAAAAAGAAATCATCAACATTGCCGCTAATCGGACAAGCGGCGTCAAGCACCCAAAACCCTACCGCTTCATGAGAACAAAGCCTCATTCATAACTAAGATTCAATTCCTGATGTATCACAAACAGAGTTCAATTAATCAAATTCTGAGGTTTGATTAATTAAATTTGGTTTAGAGTTTGTTGCAAACATAAAAAAAAAAAAAAAGAAATCATCAACATTGCCACAAATTGGACAAGCAGCATCAGCCACCCTAAAACATACCACTTCATGAGAGCAAAGCCTCATTCATAACTGAGATTCAATTCCTGATGTATCAAACAGAGTTCCATTATTAATCCAAAAAGAATGTGGGAAAGAAACAAACGAAGCAAGGGCCAGTTTATCTATAGCCAAACAATAAAAGGAACAAGTGACTGCCTGCAATAGTGGATCTATCTACAAGAGAAGGCAGCTTTTCTCATAGAAAACACATATATTGACCCCCCCCAAACAATCAAAGTTGTTCACTGCCATTTGATTCTTGTATAAAACATAAAAATCATCACAGCCTCATGGAAAGCAGCAGTGTAGCAACAGCAGCAGAAGAGAATTAGATTTTACATTAAGATCCTGAAATCTAAATATTATTTTTTTTTAAAAAAAATCAATTAGTTCAACCTTTTGAATTAAAAATGTCATCATTCTCTTAATTACATTCATATATACAAGGATTATGGATAGTTTTGAATCACTAAAATTTAATTTAAGTAGATTCAAAAAATATGAAAACTGACAAACCAGTATTGAGTTATGATTTTAAAATCAAAGCTAATACATATGTAGAAGAAGCATCACATAGTTTTAAATGCACACGTGCATAGAAGCACAAGCATTAGGCCAAACAATTCTTCATAACTTGACCATATAAATTCTGAAACCCACAACAAATTCACGGCACCAGAAACACAAACCATGGTTCTAAAATGCAGTTAAACACTACCACCTCGGTCCCCAAGAAAGATTAATAAATAAAGAAAGATCAAAATTATGTCAAACTTTGTTCACATTCCAACAATAATCTCTGAAACTGCAAATCAAGCTTACCTTGTGTAAGCAGTCTCAAATTGGCCTCTTTTCAACCAAACAATTAGCATGACAATTGTGGTGGCAACAAAAGAGCTTCCTGTAAAAGAAAGATAGCAAAATCAGCAGCTCAAACCTCTAAGAGTCACACCAACAAAGAGATTGTTACTACCAATGTCTGGTTCTTGCCAAAAAAAACTAAAGCATCACCACTCCTGGACATGCACAAGCACATGAGAGAGAGAGACAAGGAGGAGGAGTATAGATAGATAACTAGATATAGATTTGGATAAGGACTGGCTCTGCTAAAAATTGAAGTATCTCTCTAAGAGCAAAGGCTTCTGCACTTACCTTTAGCTGTGAATATTTTCCATTGAAATTTGACAAAAAGAAGGCTCAAATCAAGCTTACATTAGTGTAAGCAGTCTCAGATTAGCCTCTTTTCAACCAAACAATTAGCGTACAATTGTGGTGGCAACAAAAGAGCTTCCTACAAAAGAAAGAAAGCAAAATCAGTAGCTTAAACAAGAGTCACCCCAACAAAGAGGTCACTGTTACTACCAATGTATGGTTCTTACTTTAAAAAAAAATTACTACCAATGAATGGTTCTCACTGAAAAAAACTAAAGCATCACCACTCACGGACATGCACAAGCACATGAGAGAGAGAGATGGAGTATAGATAGATAACTACTAGGTATAGATTTGGATAAGGGTTGCTCTGCAATAAATCAAAGTAGCTCTCTAAGAGCAAAGGCTTGCACTGCACTTACCTTGCACTTAACCTTGGCTGTGAATATTATCCATAGAAATTTGATAAAAAAGAAGGCTCAGATAGGATAATTATTTGTATCATCCAAGAATGAAACACTACCACTTCATGGCTGCAGACCTAGAATTAACAAGAAAGGGGTGAAACCTACAGTTCACCTACCCCTGAAGGCAACCCTGCCAGATGAAGTGCATTTCTTTTCCTGTCTGATTTTAGATCACTGATAATATTATCACAGCCATGTCATTACCATCCAAACAAAAGGCTAAGTGTATGAAAGTTCAGGGTGAAATTAAGCGTTGGGCTGTTGGCAAAACAAAAAGTGAATCACCGGCTGCTCTGCTGCTAATCAGAGAGACGAAGTCAACCACCCTAAAACCTTCGACCTCACTGAGAGCAAAACCTCATTCTTAAATTAATGAGCTCAAAGAGCAAGGATAATGGTAATACTAAGACAGTGAGATAGGCATTATTGCACTGCAAGACTTGTGCTATGCACAAGAAGGTAAATTCCAGAATATTAGTTCATCCTTTGAGAGAAAAGAGGCTCAGCTTCACCTTTGGTCAAACATAAAAGAGAATACAGTAACCATGGCGGCAACAGAAAGCAAAGAAAAGAATTCAAAAGCTTAACGTCACCCAGCCAAGGATGCTCCTCGCTACGTTTGTTCATTAAATTTTTTTTTTAAAAAAAATCATCATAGCCTCAAAAAAAAAAAAAAGAACCAAACAGAACCTTATCTGGCATAGAGAAATCTGAAAAAATAAATCAGATATGCCTTCCAACCAGACAAAAAAAAAAAC
Source organism: Croton laevigatus (assembly GCA_949640765.1). Classification (NCBI taxonomy): domain Eukaryota; kingdom Viridiplantae; phylum Streptophyta; class Magnoliopsida; order Malpighiales; family Euphorbiaceae; genus Croton; species Croton laevigatus. The sequence continues at coordinate 18,951 of CATIWJ010110024.1, forward strand.
CACCACCACAACAACGGGTGCAACTCACAAAGGTGCCGAGAAATCTCGCATTTCTCTCGAATCTGCTCGTTAGGATCACTGAACACATCATCACAACCTCACAATTTTGAAAGATTATGGAATAGAGGCAGTACATATCATACATACATAAAAAGAGAACAAGAAAGAGCAAGATGAATGATGATTATTTTCTTTTCTTTTTCCTTTGAGGGCTGAAACCTGCAAGTAACATGAAAAGCGAAGAATCACAGGCTCCACTAACGATCGAAGAGGAGGATGTCAACCACCCTGGAACCTTCCACCTCTCTAAGAGCAAAGCCTCATCCCCTAATTCCCTATACCAAACAGAATGTTCGATAGAAAAAGAGAGATTGGAAGAAAGAGAAGGCTCATATCAGATATGCTATTTGTTCAGACGGGAGAGAAACACCGGATTACCATGCTGCACCTCACAAAGGTTCCCTGCCAGAAAAAAGGACTTCGCCGGATTCGGACTGCCACATCAAGTTGAGACACCAAAAAAATGACATTTTCGAAAGTTCAGACACTCATTTATACATTTTAAAAGTTCAGACACCAAAACAAAAAAGGACTGAGAGTTCAGACACCAGAAATATCATTAATATAGATTTCCGACAATGCTGTGCTGTTTCTTTCTGTTTGAATGTTGAAAACATAAGAACAGAAAAATCATTGGCTCCGCTAACGATCAGAGAGACGTAAGTCAACCGCCCTCAAACCTTCCAGCTCTCTGAGAGCAAAGCCTCATTCCCAGCCAGAATTTCCCATACCAAACAGAATATTCGATAGAAAAAGAGAGATCGGAAGAAAAAGAAGGCTCAGATCAGATATGCCATTTCAATCAGACGAGAGAGAAACACCGGATCACCATGGCTGCATCTCAAAAAGTTACCCTGCCAGGAATTCCAATATTTCTATCTAACCTGATTTTAGGGTCACTGAAAGTCATCACAGCCTTATTATTATTATTACAACTGCTTATATGTGTAAAAATAGATAGACGGAGATGAGATTGCAACATTTTTTTTTTTTTTTTGAAGAGCTGTTGAAAACACAAGAACATAAAAAATCATTGGCTCTGCTAACAATCAGAGAGACATAAGTCAACCACCCTGAAACCATCCATCTCTCTGAGAGCAAAGCCTCATACTCAGCTAAGGTTTCCTCTGCCAAAATGGAAATCCCTAGCTGCTTGTGATAACTCTCACCATTTATTCTGATTTTTCCTTGACATATTATCCCATACACTGCATTGCAAGACTTGTGAATTAACAGCACAGGAAGAAAATAGTAAATTTCAGAATATTAGTTCATTATTTAAGAGAAGAGAGGCTCAGATTTGCCATTTTCAAACACAGTAGAAAATACAGTAACCATGGCGGCATCAGAAAGCAAAGAACAGAGTTCAAAAGCTTAACGTCACCCAGCCAAGGATGCTGCTTCTCACGGCGTTTATTCATAATTTTTTTCTAAAAGAATCGTCACAGCCTCAAGAAAAAAATCAACCAAAAGAGAAAAATCTGAAGAAAGAAAGAGGAGGCCCAGATCAGCTATGCCTTCATATCAGAGAATAAAGAAAGAGAGGCTCGGATTTGCCATTGTCAAACACAGTAGAGAATACAGTAACCATGGCGGCAACAGAAAGCAAAGAACAGAGTTCAAAAGCTTAACGTCACCCAACCAAGGATGCTGCTCCTCACGGCGTTTATTCATAATTTTTTTTTCTAAAAGAATCGTCACAGCCTCAAGAAAAAAATCAACCAAAAGAGAAAAATCTGAAGAAAGAAAGAGGAGGCCCAGATCAGCTATGCCTTCATATCAGACAATAAAGAAAGAGAGGCTCGGATTGCCATTGTCAAACACAGTAGAGAATACAGTAACCATGGCGGCAACAGAAAGCAAAGAACAGAGTTCAAAAGCTTAACGTCACCCAACCAAGGATGCTGCTCCTCACGGCATTTATTCATAATTTTTTATCTAAAAGAATCATCACAGAAAAAAAAATAATAACCGAAAGAGAAAAATCTGAAGAAAGAAAGAGGAGGCTCAGATCAGCTATGCCTTCATATCAGACAAGAGAGAAAGAGAGGCCCAGATTTGCCATTGTCAAACACAGTAGAGAATACAGTAACCATGGCGGCAACAGAAAGCAAAGAACAGAGTTCAAAAGCTTAACGTCACCCAGCCAATGATGCTGCTACTCACGGCGTTTGTTCATAATTTTTTTTCTAAAAGAATCATCACAGCCCCAAAAAAATCAACCAAAAGAGAAAATCTGAAGAAAGAAAGAGGAGGTTCAGATCAGCTATGCCTTCATATCAGACAAGAAAGAAACCACCGAAGAACAATGACTGCAACTCACGTGGGTTGCCCGCCAAGAAATCCAGCATTTCTCTCGAATCTGCTTATTAGCGTCACTGAATACATCATCATCACAGACTCGAAATATTGAAACATTGTGAAACAGATGGAATACCATATCATAGACAGAGAGACGGAGTTGTATGATACGTACTTTGGAAGTTGGTAAAATGGAAAGCAAAAACTCACCGGCTCCAGTAACAATAGGAGAGGAGGACGTCAACCACCCTGAAACCGTCCACCTCTCTGAGAGCAAAGCCTCGTTCCTGTCCAGAATCCTGTCCAATACCAACAGATAGGAGGAAACCCTAGCCCCTGTTTGGCAAAGTTTGGCTAATCAATAACTAGCCGTTGGTGAAGGAGGTATTATGGTGTGGAGGGTAATAATTAATTATCACAATATCAATTGGGGACTCGGAGAGCGGTGGAATGCGTGTTTTTTTTTTTAAAAAAAAAAAAGAGGAATGCGTGTGATATTTAATTGGGGCAATGATATTTTCAGTGCCCAAACTTCCACTGCTTTTATGTTTTGGTGTATGAATAAAAAAATTGTGCAATTGAGTGCCTATGTAGCACTATCCACGTAGGATGGGGACATCGACACATGGAAAAGAGGGGGACAAGGATGCTGAGGTGGATGAGTGAAAAGACAAAAAAACCCCTTCAAAAGTGAATTTTTTTTTTTTTTTTTAAATTTTTTTATCTTCTTCTTTTCTTTGCAACTTCCATACTAGACCCACCTTCTCACCACCGTCCCACCTCCTCCTTTACTATACCCTTATGTGCAAAGGTCTAACCAAAGCAAGACCAAGAATGTACGCGTTGACTACCCTTATAAGGTTCAATTCTGGTTCACACAAACAAGAATCATCAATAAAACCAGAAAATCAAACCAATAAATTAAAGCAAGATATAGGGTGTGTTCAACAAAACTAACTGTTTGAGCAACGTTTGGCTGTTTACAAAACACTAAAAGTTATATGGATTAAATGCTACTTAAACAGCTAAAAGATATCTCAAAAACTACTTTACTGAACGTTACAAAAAAATAGCATTTTAGTATCTAAAAGTTTCTTCAAAAACTATTGCCGAACACGGTCAGAGCAGAATCTTTAATTCATAAAATAATATCATAAAAAATTAGTTTGCAACACAAATTTTCAACAAAAATCAACTTAAAATCAACGAAATAGAAGTGTTTAATAATACCAAGTAACAGAGTAACAATGTTTACCCAACCATGTAGGAAGTCGATAAAGTTTGTGAAAACAAATAATACACTACACCAGAATTCACATAACAAATAGATCTTTAACTTTCTGAAATCCTAAAAACAATTTTTATCAACAAATTTTTATCAGAAATAAAATCAAATTAAGCATAAATCATGTAATCGTTGACTCTACTTGATGCCTAAAATAGCTCACAACATGATCATTATTCATAGCATATCACTACCTTTAAGAAAACCCATAAATGCAAATCCTTCCATCACACTTGAATCAAATCGTTCGAGGAAACAAATAGGGATTTCAAAGCTTTTTATATTTCAGCATTTTGCAACAATTCTTAATTCATTGTACGACTGATTATTTCATTCTTTACCTCTAAATCGTTGAATCTAAAATAAAACCTAACCTACAAATTATGTCGCACTCAAGAGAGGGAAAAAGTGGGGGAAGAGAAATACCTTGGCAGTAATAATGAATACCCATTATCCAAAATTGGGGATGAGCATGAAAAATCGAATCGAAAAAACAATTAATCAAATAGTTCGATTCAGTTGGTAATTTTGGAAGTATAAAAACCGATATACTTGGTTCGGTATTCGATTCTGGGATATGAGAATCGAACCAAACTGACAATGTAAAAACACCTCTCTCCTCTAACCTAGGTTAAAATTCAAATCGTCTCTCTCCCTAACCCTCTTCTTCTCTCTTCCGTATTCTTTTCAAAAACCCTTACTCCCTCTGCCATTGTCACATAACTTATCCTTCAGAGACAACCAACTACCGGTGACTTCTTATATATCTCTCTTTTCTATGGCTGTATCGAAGATCGCTAATCAAGAAAATGAAGGATTTCTAATGGTGGCTATAAGTGATGAAATTGCGAATAAAAGTGGAGATATGTTTTTCGACACTGATTCTGGTGGTTCTAAGCTAAGGGTGCTTTGACAAAATGAAAGGCCTACTTTAACTCTCCTCAAATGGTGGTCATTGGTTCTGTTGTTTTAGAGGTGGTGGTATTTTTGATTAATTGATGCCTTGGGTTAGCTATTTGGGGTTTGCTATTTGTGTTTTTACTATATCGATGGATTTGAAAGTATGATTATGACAATTTAGCTATTTTTTTAGAATGTGGCAATGCTACTGCAGCTGCCATTATAAAGGGGAAAATCGATTCAGTTAAAAGGCACAGCCGTTGATTGGGACTCAATTTTGGTGGTTGTTAGGACAATGGGATGAACGACGGTGGGTTATGGTGGAGTGGCAACGACCACAGGTCGGCAATAGCAAAGGTGGAGCTGCTCGAGGGAGGGTAGCCGTAAAAGGAACGAATGTAAATTTTAAATTTATTGTTTTATCGTATTTTATCCGGTATGGTAAAAATTGATCGATTTCTAAAATATAGTAAATTTATACTCAAAATAATCGTCACGAATTTTAGATTACAAATTTAAATATTTTAAAACTTAATTCCAAACTTATAATTTGTCGAAGGTCAAAATTACTAATATGCCCTCGGAGTTAAAAAATACTATATTATACTTAAAATACTCATTTCTTTGAGCTAACTATTTAGATATTTAAAATAAATCTCTTTAAAATAATTCATTAATAAAATTTAATATAATTTTTTTATTTAATCTAATTTTTGGTAAATTATAATTTGGTTCTTTTTCTTATTTATGTTATTCAAGAATTATTATTTTCGACTGTTATAAGGCAAATATGAATCAAACTTCTCTTTCTGCTACCTTTGGTTTTGTGAAAACTCTCATAAAAAGGAAGACAGAACAGAAACAATTTCTATTCTTCTTCTTCTACTTCTACTTCTTTTTGTTTTGGTCATTAAGATACAGAATAGTTCCTTTTGTAAAGAAGACTATCAAGCCAATTCCTTCTCCTCCCTATTCTACTTTCGTTTTGCATTTGAATAACAAAAGATATTCCATTTTACTTAAGAAGGGAAAATAAATTCATCCTACTCTTTTTACTTGAATCCGTTATTCATTAGGGAGAGTCATAATTCTCCCGTTCTTTATCAGAAAGGGTCAAGAGTCTCTCGTTCTTTATTAAGGAGGGTCAGAAACTTCCCGTTTTAGTGCTAGCAAACTCTAGGTTAATCCAAACGAACCCTAAGTGTGTGTGTGAAATTCAAATATACAATTTTAATCCTCCCATCACTTAATTATATTGATTAAAACTGTTTTGTTGTCTTATTATTACTTGCTATTTGTGTAAATATTGCGTCAATTACATGTGGAAAACCTAACATACTTTTGAGCAGCAGACCACCCATGTGGTACTACTCAAGCTACCTATGTGGCACCGACTAAATTTACTATAAATGTCCCTCAACTCTCATTTGTCAAGCCAACACACTTTTTTAGCATTCAACAACAACAACAACAAGCCTTAGTCCCAAACAAGTTGGGATCGGCACTTTTTTAGCATTCACATATGAATTTTTCAAAAAGTATCCCATTTAAAGGATCAAATTAAATTTTGTCACTCATCTTGACCTCTATCCAAAATGACAAAAAATTAAATTTTCCACTCAAAACTCATCTTTCATTTTCAGTAATAAACTATGTAAATGAGTATATCAAATTGAAGACCTTGATATGAGAATTCATAATCTATCATTATCTTCAAAATTCAACAATTTGCCAAAATAGAGAGCCCAAAGAAAAGCGCGAATGTTGTGCAGCCACTTGACTGTTGGCCTAATAGCGGCAGGAACTGTTGGCCTGATAGTGGAAGGAACTCAGTTGCGCAAAAGTGGTGATTTATGAATAGTGAGGGGCAGCTGGTTCAAGGATGAAGAAGAAAGCTTGCCATATTTCCATTTTAGTCCTTTTTTTTTTTTTTTTTTAAACAAGCACATAAAATTATATTTTGATTCATTTATATTTATTTTTAACAGAAAAAGTAGATGAACACGTACTTTTAGTATGCTTTTATTAAAATAGATGGACAAAATAGTTTATTTTAAAAAATACATGGACAAAATCTTATAATAGGTAGAAACACAATAATAAAAATGTAAATTTCCCAATTTTGTCCAAAAACTCATCATTTCGGTGAATAATTTTAAAATCACACAAAGCTAAATAGTTTTAATTTTTTGTTAAGATAGATATGTCGTATAAACCCTAGTTTTTGCATCTATTTCTAATTCCTTCAATTAAACAGGTTCGCTCCTAGTAATAATTCAAATTACCACCAATGTAGCCGTTATATTTCAACTCAAAAATTCTCAACGTTCACGTATTTAAAATTAAAATTCAAAGTTAATATCCCACCATTATTTCCTCCTAAAACAGACCCCTGCAGTATTACCTTTCCAAAACCCAAATTCTCTCCAAGAATTTTTTGCTCTCTTTGTTGGTTAGGTTAACCTCAACAATGAGTGGCAATCGAGACAGAAATCCTGAAGAAGATGACAGAAAGATTCCAGTTTTTACAGTAATCAAGAACGGTGCGATTCTCAAGAACATTTTTATCATCAACAAATCACTATCACCAGAGCTTGATTTGATCGCGGACGTTCAGAATGTAGAAAACCCAGATGGAGAAACTGATGAGATCTTGATCGCTGGTCGACACCCAGATTGTAATATTGTGTTAATGCATCCTAGCATTAGCAGATTCCATCTCCAAATCAATTCAAAACCCTCAATTCAGAAACTCTTTGTCACGGATTTGTCTTCTGGTAATTTTAATTTTCAATTTCATTTTATTTGTTAATTGTTATTTAATTTTAATTGGCTTTCTAGTCGTTGAGGGTTGATTATTCATCTCTGTTCCTTTTATTTTGTTTTTTACATGGGTACTCAAGAGTTCAATTTTGAAGGATTCTTGCTGCAGAGCATTTCCTATTTTGACTGTTGTGGATTATAGTGGAATCGGTTCTTCTTTGACAGTG
>CATIWJ010110069.1:0-17967 GCA_949640765.1 Croton laevigatus
TTATAATTTAGCAACCGATTTTAATTCGGTTGCTAATGGCCATAATTATTTTCGGTTGCTAATCGGTTGTTATTCGGTTGCTAAGCTAGGCGCCAAATATTTGCGCCGATTTTAGCAACCGAAATCTTATCGGTTGCTAAACGGTTGCAATATTCGGTTGGTAATCGGTTGCAAATCGGTCACTATTAATTTTATTCATTTCAGGAGAAGACGGTGGCTATTCAGTTGCAAATCGGTCGCTGTTTGGCAACCGACAGTATTCGGTTTCAAATCGGTTGCAAAATAGCAACCGATTATAATCGGTTGCTAAAATCGGTTGCTATATTTTTATTTTCTTGTAGTGTGTATTATGATGAGAAATAGACTTATATTATTTGTAGATAGATGAAATATATTTTTAGTAGTTACCAAATATTTTACCTTTTAAGTAAACTTTTAGCTATTTAAAATGTCTTTAGCTTTTATTCCATCTGTTCAATTTATACAGAAAAAAGGAGAAAAAACCAATATTCTTGTAGTAGTGTTAACAAAGGAATCAATTTGATTTTGTGATTTATAATTAATGTGATGATATTAAATTTCATTAAAAATGTAATAATAATTTTAATCATTTTTATTTTTCTTAAATAGAATTTTCTCTACATAAGTTAAACTCTAAATTTAAAAATTTTCTCAAAATAAATCAAACCGAAAAAAATAACTTTTTTTTGTTTGACATAGGTATACACGCACACACAACTCACGCACCCAAAGGGGAGGGGAGCTTTTTTCTAATTGTTGACTCCACCAAGCTTCGAACCTGCGTTTCTTGGGCTACTTCTCCAATGCACTATCACCGTGCCACTCCCTCCCAAAAAAAAAAAATAAATAAATAACTTTTAGTGATATGGAAATAAATTCTGAAAATGTTTAATACAGTTATATTATAAAAACATATATTTTTTTTAACAGAATTATACAAACAGATAAAACACAAGTATTTTTATAGGATCAAATCAAAATACAAATTTTAATCTAAACCAACTAACCAAGTAATGAAAGGTTACCTATAGAAACTTAAATCGAACCAAATCAATTTCAAACCAAACCAAATAATGAAAGCATAATTACGTGGACCAAATAATATAGTGATAGAAAATTAAGAATTAAACATCAAATAATGTCAGCATACTTAAGTTAACTTTCTGAATTTAATGGTAGTTTTGAAGGCATTATCACAAAGAGTCTCTCTTCATAAAATAATAGTAATAATTATGAATTGCATTTCTTACAAATTTAGTCCAACGATTTTTTATTTGAATTAGGAGATGCAAATGACGCTGGAGTAGAGTAGTAATACTTCACTATCGCTCATATAAATTTTATAAATAATGAATGTATTTTATTTAATTCTAATTTTTTTTTTTGTTTAATATAAATTATATTAAAAAAATGAATTTGAAAAAATAAGAATGAAATGGTTGAATTAATTTATATTTTATTAGTATGATTTTGAAATTTTAATTTATTTTGTTAAGGGATGTAAAAAGAATTATAAAAAAAAAACTTGTTTTTGAATGGTAAAAACTTATTATTTTTTTTAAAGGTTATAAAATACCTAAATAAAAACACATGTTTTCTGTTTTTTTTTTTCAAAAAAAAAAAAAAAAAACACTTGTTTGGAAATGAAATGTTGGTCAAACTTGCACCGAACTTTTAGTTAATTTGTTAGCTGAAAATCATAATCATACACTCCAATGCAACACTATATGTTTTATATAATAATTTTCAATGGAGAGCAAATTTTCTGAATATGTGTAATTAAATATCCGATATAAAATTTTAAAGCGTGTTATTACGACTCATTAGGGACCCACGGGCCACCCATTGCATTGCAGGTGTAAAGGTGCATTTTAGATAGACGGCCCAACATTAGAGGAGCAAAGCAGATTCTGATACTATATCAAAATTAAGCTATTAGATTCTTTAGGTTATACTATGTCATCTAATATTTTCTAATTTTGATTTTTATACTTCTTTTATACCCATGCGGTGCACAAATTGTACATTCTTTAATCATATATATATATATTTTGTAGAATCTTGTAGATTTATTTTTTAAGGTCAATATGAATCTTTCTTTTATCTTCTTTTATTGCTATCATTTTTTTATATTATCAAAAGACTATAATTATAAATTCACCAACAAAAATACAAATTTTTTTAATAAAATAGAAAATATACAGAAATTCATTATGCCTTTAAAAATAGAATTATTTTTATCGTAATAATGATTGCATATTTAATTTTTTAAAATATTGGTTAATTTTAAAACTAAAATTTTTTACAAAAGTTATTTTATAAATACCAAATTGAATTTTTTATCTAATTTGAAATTTTTAAAATTGTTTTAATAATGTCTAATTAAAACTTTTTAATATTAACTTCTGAAAAATAAAAATGTGAGAACTTTGATTAAAATTTCAACACAAAATCAAAATTTAAATAATATTATCTAATTTGAGAAAAAATAATTGTGAGTAAAAAGATAATGTAAATTTATCACAAATGAGTTAATATTTTTTAAATAAAATGACTATCTGTAATATTTTTTAAAAGAGCAAAACCTACAAAGAAGTAGATTATATAATTTATGATAGAGAAAGGTGCGAAGGCTCACATGTGAAGAGCCGAAATGTAAGCAATTGGAATAGCCAACATAAGCCATCAGAACGGATCGCCACTCCATTTTTGACACCGCTGTGTTCAATCTGCCTCTGATACTATGTTAAAAGATAAGAAGATTATATTTTTTTTTTTGAATATTGATATTATTTACAATGAATACAAGAGTTTATATAGGCTATACAAGGTAGGTTGTGCATGGTTCTCGGGGCCTCGAACTGGTACCGAGAACTATACTAGAACCGAAAAAGAACCAGTAAAATTAAAATCATCCCGGAATTGGAACCAAAAATTTTAATTTTAGGTGCAAGTGACGATTCTTTACCTAGAATCGTACCAGAACCGTACCAAGAACCGGTCCGTAAATTATAATAATTCTATACTTATAAATAAAATATAGTTAGAATTAGAAGTTATAATTAATAATCATATATAAAAATAAAACTAAATCATATATCTAATAAACTTAAAATTTAAAGCTACGACTAAAGTACAATAACTTATTTCTTCATTTTAATATTTGCATCTTATTTTTTCTACTTAAAAATTTCAAAAGTAATTTTTTTTTAGATACATAAGGAAAATAAAGCAAGCAACTAAACAACTAAAGTAACTCGGAACACAGCAAAAAAAAAAAAGTAATTAATAAAGTATCAAAGCGAGACACAATAGGTATGAGTTTTATTTTTACTCTTTCTAATTTCCCTTTTCTTTTTTCCCTCGTATATTCTTTTTAGCATTTACTAACAAGCAAATCAATAAACATATGCGTATATATTTCATAGAAGTATAATATTGTTTAGATACATATGAATTATGATTATCCCGTAATTAGGGAAGCTAGCTTCATCCCGTCAGATACTATTTTACATTAATTATTTGAATTATTATGTATGATTACGACGATTATCTTTATAATAAATAAGATAATTTCTTAGAACTTGTTAATTTCAAATTTCAAAATTAACTATTTTAATTCTAGATATTTTTGTTGGAATTAAAATGTCTAATTTAATATCCGGTTCTTTCCTGGAACTGAAACTTTATCGAAACCGGCAGGTGCCAATACCGATTCCAATTTCTTGCAGTGCGGGTTCCAAAATTTTAATGAATCGAAAATTAGGTGTCAGTGCTGGTTCCTATCACAGCCCAAAATTTATAATTTTTACGGACCGTATAAATAATAAAAGGACTAAATTGGAATTTGTAAATATTTTTAAGTTAAGTTTGAATTTTGCATATTAACAGTAATCCGTAAATTTTATTGACAACGAGTAACGAAAAGAATAAACCGCCGTAATCACATAATAAACCTATAAACTTTTAGTAAACATATAATAAACCTTTAAATAATAATAAACCATTAGAGACTAAATGTTAACCTACGTAAATGAAATTGAAATTTAGTGAAATTCAAGTGAAATGAAATGCAAATTCACCAATTATTTACAGAATAGTTAATAGACAGATTAGAATGAGAATTGATTGAAATTATTAACAAGTGACAAACAAAGCCATGTGAAATGGTGGAAAAATGAGAAAACAAACAAATTGAAATGGAGACTTTGGGTGCATTAATTGATTAATTGGCAGACAAAGTTGATAATGAAGGATTACAGAAGATAAGAAAATGAGGAAGAGAACAAATTAGTTGTGGCTATAAAAGGGAGGCCAAGGTTGCCATTTTTTAAGCTTAAAAAAACCTAAGCAAAAATACTTAAAAAAACCTAAGCAAAAATACATTTTTATTACCAACTTTTCATACGTATATTGTTTTCAAAAACTAACACCATAAAACCACTTATGGAATTCTGGTGATCAGTGTTAACGTAAGAAACACCTTAAACGGACGCCGAAAACTCGTTTTCCGACCGGATCAGCTTCAAACTCGATAAAACCAACCCGCTACCTTCAACTCCATCTTTCTCCTTCTCTGGTCATCGTCCGTCCAACCTAAGACCACCAAAAGGTCGGCGAATTCAAGACGAAGAGATCCATATATCATTTGCCAAGTTTCATAATAAGAAGTTATAGCGGAAAATCGGACTGGACGTCGTGATCTGTTTCTAGGTTTGTCGGGTGAGGAAGACGACCAAAACGCGGAAATTCCTGCGTTTTGGGCAATTTACACGGCAGAGGCTCGCATTCTGGCATGTTTCATTTTTTGCCTTGAAGTTTCAGCCGTCTTTCAAATAAACCCAATTTTCTTTAGGTAATTAACCCCTAAATTTATTTTAACTTCTCAATTTAGTCCAGCAGCCTATATAATTAATTATTTTGAGTTTATTTTAGAAATTAAATATTTTATGGACCTAAATAAATTATAAGGACTTCAAATTAAGCCTAAATATTTTAAATTAAATTAAATTGGATATTGAGAGACCTAAATATTTATTGGACATCTATTTATTTTGGACAAAGTTTATCAGACATTTATTTTGGACTATATTTATTTGACATCTTAAGGACAATTAAAAAGAATTCCATTCTAAAAATTTAAAAATAAAATAAATGGAAGTATTCAGACATATAGTGTTTTTATAATAATATGGACGATGTTAGGACCATCTGGAACAAAGGAGATAGAACCGAAACTCAAAGGAAAAGTAGATTAGTCAAGTCAAAAGGAGGTTGGATACTTTAATTTTGAAAAGTCTTTTTAATTTTATTTGTGTTAATTATTATTCTTAATTCTTGTTGAGTTGTGATTTTATTTAACTATTAGTACTTTAATTAATTATTATTATGATTTAAGATTTGTTGCTTTAATATTTTATAGATTGAATTATTTTCCGTAATATTTGATTAAAAGTATTATATTTTAGTAAAGTAATATTTTTTTAAGTGATTTTATATACAGTTATTTTATTAAAATTATTTTAAATTCTGAGAATGAATTTTTTTCGAGAATTTCATATATAGAACTAAGTTTATTCTAGGAAAAATCAAATTACCTAGAATAATTTAGACAATAATTTTTCAAAATAAGTTCTAAATGAAAATTTCTATAAATTATTAAAAGAAAATTTAATATTACATTTAAATATAATTTAATAGAATTATGCAAAGAGATTACTTTGATGTAAAATACTAGAAATACATTTTGATAATAATACAGTTTTTATTTAAGACAAATATATTCTTGAAAAAAATACAGTATATATTTTAAATAAATATATTTTTGGAAGTATATCTTTTATGAATATTTTGACGAAAAGACAATGATTTAAGATAAAAATTATTTTGATAAATAATTGTTTGATTTATCAGATGGATATTATGATGGTATTTATTTCAGAAATTTAGTAAATGTGAGAAAAATATAGTAAATTCAGTACTGAATAAATTTTATATTCAATAAATATCTCGCATATTCAGTAAATATTTTATGCTATACTTAGGTTAAGTTGAACTAGTAAGATAAGGGTATGATATATTATATACTGAGCAGTACTGCAAATTTTCATACAGATTGAAAGGTCATATAGTTTGAATTATCATACAGACTAAATTTTCATACAGATTTTAGTTATAGCGGTTATGGTTGTGAGAATTACTTTAATTGGATTTTGAATACGGTATACATACAGTATCTAAATACCTAGTAGAGCCAATTAGTCAACAAATAAGGAATGGAAATAATTTATTCAACTTATTTAATATATTATTTGATTATTTATTATGATATTTTGATGCGTTGTATGGATATGATTTATTTTGCTTACTAAATGATTTATTAAGAAGTATTACTTGAGAACTTTAAAAATATTTTAAATACTGTTGAGTTTAAAATTATTATTGCTTTTCAATAGTTAAAGTATCAACTGGGCATAATTGCTTAGCGAGTTAAGTGTTTTAACTCATAGGTAATAAAGAACAGAGGTAGATTTGAGGATCAGATAGACAAGTCAGTTGTCAGCCAGCATCGAGGATCTATTCGGGTATATTCCTATTATAAATAAGGAATAAATGGCATGTACTTTAATATTTTAAGATGTGTAAGACATATTTTATTTAAGTGTGTTTGTAATTAAGGGTGGTTGTATTTGATAATTGGAATAAATAAAATGTTAATAACCTTTGAGGAAAAATATGTTTTAGGTATTTGTCGAGTTTGTACTGTGCAAGTAAATTTTATTAAAGGAGGCTGGGTTTTAAATGGGACAAATGTGACTCCTCCGGTCTTTCCTAGGAATTTTTTTAGAACGGTAATTCTGTCTAAAGAGACTACTTAGTAAGCTTTTCTGAGAATTACCGAATCAGTTAAACTCTCGTCAAATAATAGAAAAAAAATATTAAGAAGATTAAATATTAAGATAGTTGTAGCTCTTTTATGGACTTACTACGGTAAGTCTATAAACGGCGCTACAGTTCCTATCAAAGAACCAGTACCAAAACTGAACTGCACATCCCTACTAGGCATAAACAAAAAGAAAGAAAGAGGGAATAAAGAGATATTATCACAATGTGATTGTGATAATTACAAAATTAAAGGAAATTAGGATCATTTACATTAACAATTTTAAAGGGGAAATTTAAGGGTATACATATTTAACAAATATTTACAATGGTCAATTAAATTATCTGAAAATTATTTATAATTTTATTATTTAAATTTTTATTCTAATTTATTATTATTATTAGAGAAAAGTAAGTAAAATATTATTATTATTATTGTTGTTGTTGTTGTTGTTGTTGTTGGAGAAAAGTAAGTAGAATAAAAACTCAAAATCTCATTTTGTATACACATTTAACAATCTTTACTATTGCAAAGAATTTTTTTAAGTATTATTATTATTATTGTTATTGCGCCCAGGTGGCGCATTCATACTTTTTACTGGGTCCTAGACTTA
This sequence comes from Croton laevigatus, assembly GCA_949640765.1. Lineage (NCBI taxonomy): Eukaryota > Viridiplantae > Streptophyta > Magnoliopsida > Malpighiales > Euphorbiaceae > Croton > Croton laevigatus. The sequence goes on from CATIWJ010110069.1 coordinate 7,518, forward strand.
GAGGAGGCTTACAGTTCTATATTATTTTCCCTTTTGTTTGTGATGCAATGGAGGAGTATAACTAATATTAGTATTATTCTTAGTTATATTCATGGGGTGGTTTTGCATGGACCTCTAAGTTTGATTATCATAAAGGTACTAAAGTGTGTATTAGTTCATATTATGATTTAGATAAATTATCTTACCAAAATCTGCTTTCATTTACTAAAGAAGAAATAGGGTATACTAAGATTTATGGACTATATATCAAAGACAAAGTGACAGCCACTTTCAACTTGATATGTAGTTATGCTTCCTTAGGTAGTATTAAGAAGTCAACTAGAACTGGGAATGAGTTGTTTATATAGATGTGGTGGGTTATTGCATCCTAAGTTTACTACTCCTGTAGCATTTGATCCAAGCCCTTTTGTTGACATTTTGAAGGATTCCTTAGGGTAGATTATAGAGTGAAGATAGGCTTAAGTTTATACGAACTTTCACACCTTCTACAACTAATATAGACATGAAAATCAGCAGCCACAGAGGACAATGCTCCTGAAGAGGTTGATGATGATGTATACATTGAATCATCATTTGAGGATGAAGATGAGGAAGGACATTCTGATTATTATGTATGGGGAGTTACTATAGTGGTTTATATGAGCAGCCTATGTGCAATTGATGTGTTATTGAATTTGTTGTGTTGACGAGACTAATGTGAACTTTGTCATAATGAAACTTGCTTTTCTTAAATTTTATCATATTGAATTTGTTATGTTAGTCTCCATTTGTGTTATTGAATTCATGTGTTGATGTTCCTAATGTGAATTGCTATGATAATAGGACTTTCTTTTACGATATCCTATCTCATATTGAATTTGTTATGTATATGCTTCTTATAGCCATCCGCAACTGAAGCTTTTGATATGGACGCTGCAGTAATTGCAGCCAGAAAATAATTATAATATATTTGTTTCATTAGTTATTTTATTTTATTTTTGGTAGTTAGTCCTAAGTAGGAATAAATACTTGTTTCCTTAGTTATTTTGTAGTAGAATCCTAAATAGTTTAGGATTATCTTTTGCTTAGCCTAGAAGGTAGGATCTCTTCTAATATTATGTAAAGCTTATATAAAGGCTGCGTTCTATTCATTAACGGATATAGATCAGAATTATTTCTCTCAATTTGAGACTAGGAAGGGGGCTCTGTCTAGGACGAGTCTGCCTTGGTTCGTTTTCGCAATAGCTCCTAAAAAAATTACGAAAGCATCACGCCATGTGATTAGATCCTACGCTAAGGTTCATAACAACTTGGTATCAGAGCCTGAAGTCATGGGTGATGCAGAGAATTTCAAGCGCAAATTAGAAGCTTTTATGGAACAGATGACTGCAGGTCAGCGTGCAATGGAAGCGCGACAACATACTTTGGAAGAACAGATGGCTACGCATCAACGTGAGTTGGAAGAACATATTGCAGAAATTTCCATATCATTCCATGGAAAAGGAAAGGGGATTGATTGCAAGTTCAAGGAGGGGCAGAATAGCGGTATCAATGGCAGCAGTGGAAGTTCAGGTTCGGGAGACAAAACAGAGTCGAGGACTAGAGGTGCAATGGTACCCCGTTTTTCCAAGATGGAATTTCCTACTTATGATGGTTCAGAAGACCCTTTGGGATGGCTGGAAAGGTGTGAGAAATTCTTTAGTAATCAAAAACCTGCTGAAGAAGACAAGATAGGCCTAGTAGCATTCCATCTACTAAGTGAGGCACAACTATGGTCTGATCAGTGGGAACAAGAGGAGACGGTCTTGACCTGGGGGCATTTTAAAGAGAGCTCCGATGAGTAACAACCCTTTGGGGGAGCTAGCCAACTTCAAGCAAACTAGATCGGTTGAAGAATATCAATGCCAGTTTCAATCATTGCTAGCCAGAACTTCATATTTGAATCCACGGCAACAGGTGAGCCTTTTCACAGCTGGGTTGAAGGAAGGACTCAGGATTGACATCGAACTACAACAACCAGGAAACCTCGGTGTTGCCATGAATATGGCTCGGGCATTAGAACGAAAGCAGAAAGTTTCACAAGGAACCTTAACTTCGCTAACTACCATGAGTTGGCCAACCTCTAAATCCAATAATAACGAATATGTTACCTCTGCTAATAAGAGCTCGCTTGCAGACGGTGGGGGGCAAACAGTACAACCAATGGGGAGCAGCAATAAGGTGAGCTCTGCGGCGCCTGTTGTCAAGAAATTGACACGAGCAGAAATGGCTAAAAGGAGAGCTAAGGGATTGTGTTATAATTGTGATGAGTCTTATAGCTAAGGGCACAAATGTAAGAGATTATTCTGGATTGAAGTCTCTAATCCCGGGGGTGAATTAGGCGAGGAGGAAATGAAAGACCCTGAAATTTCTTTAGAATGCCACATGCGACCCGCTGGATGAGTTCAGAGACATTTATCCAGAATTTAAGCTTGAGGACAAGCTTCAAGCCGAGCCAGAGAGTGATGATATGGACACTGCAGTAATTGTAGCCAGAAAATAATTATAATATATTTGTTTCCTTAGTTATTTTATTTTATTTTTGGTAGTTAGTCCTAAGTAGGAATAAATGCTTGTTTCCTTAGTTATTTTGTAGTAGAATCCTAAATAGTTTACGATTATCTTTTGCATAGCCTAGAAGGTAGGATTTCTTCTAATATTATGTAAAGCCTATATAAAGGCTGCGTTCTATTCAATAACGGATATAGATCAAAATTATTTCTCTCAATTTGAGACTAAGAAGGGGGCTCTGTCTAGGAAGAGTCTGCCTTGATTCGTTTTCGCAATAGCTCCTAAAAAGATTACAAGAGCATCACGCCCTATGACTAGATCCTACACTAAGGTTCATAACAAATTCATTGGGTTTGACAAGAAAAAACATACAGTGCCGTGGGAAAATAGTTATTACTGTGTCTAAATTGCTACAAAACCAGAAAAAGGCAAAACAGTTACAAAATCGGCAAGAATGAAAATAAAGAAGATATTTATATAGTATAACAATGTTTAGGATTCCTTCTATAAATTTTTTGGTGCTTTGAACACTAGGCAAGTCCATATATTTTTCTTTTTTGTGCCTAAAACATTAGTATATTATCAGTATGTTAAATTACAACAAATTTATATTATTTGTTTTAGTTTATAAATATAAATACAAATTTTTTTTGTCATTAGTGGTTTGTCAATAATTTTGTCCATAATTTTTACTTTTTCACAAGGTGTAAATATTAACACAGAAGTTATCAAAATTTATGTCCATTATTTTTACTTTTTCCACCAGGTGTGAAATTTTTATTGTCAAAATTTCTGTTCATTATTTTCACTTTTTTCACAGGTTGTGATTCCTACAGGGGATTGTCAAAATTGTTGTCCATTATGTTTAACTTTTCTATAAGGTGTGATGATTTTCACAAGAGCTATCAAAATTTATGTCCATATGTGAACTGTTTTAAAGAGTTCATGCGTCATATATGAGTTTAAAATACACATGCGGCTATCTTTGTAACATAAGGTTCAAATATTTATTTTCTAAATAATGTAGGAGTTAAAAGGTACCTTTACTTAAACCAGTGGCTAAAAGGTAAAAAACATTGGTACTTTAATTATGAAAAAATTGTCATTGGCTGGTAAACGAAGGACTCTAAAGTTTAAATGCAGTATCCTTTTATGGTTGTATGTATGGAGACAAGTCAAATATTGTTGAATCTTGAAGAAAAGAGTAAGGAACCAAACCCATTAAATTAAATAATAGCAGTTAACTAAACATTTCTTCTTCATCTTTTTCAATATATATATATATATATAAATAATCGCCAACTACACTGAAGTACCCTTCTCAACTTATTTCACCCACTTCAACAACCACCCTTCTGTTTTCCTTCTCTATCTATTTGTATATCAAGAAACCTCAATTCTTCAATAAAAATGGCAGAGAAGATTTCTTGGTACTGTGCTGTGTTAATTGCAATACTACTAATGATTTTGAGTAGCTGCCAAAGTGAATTTAGTTGGGAGAAGGGCATTGTTGTAAATAAAGGTTGCGACGAGATATACGTAGTGAAAGAAGGAGAAACGTTGCATAGCATCAGTGAAAAATGTGGAGATCCTTTTATTGTTGAACAAAATCCTCACATACATGACCCTGACGATGTTTTTCCTGGCCTTGTTATTAAGATTACCCCTTTCAATTATAGGTAATATTGTCTTCTTTTTTTAAATGATTTAATTATTGTAATTAGCTTGTAGAACAAAGCATAAATTAAATATAAATATTAGTTGTTCATATCGGCCATGAACATTATTGTCCAATATTTTGATTCAATTGACTGCTTGTAAATTAATTGCAAATCGATATTATACATATGTTACCAATTTATGATTTCTTGAAGTCTCGTTAATAAAGCTTGCAGTGTTAGCTAATACAATATATATGCTACAAATTTCAATTTTAGTGTCGTTTACAATTAGTTTATTCTAGTTTATAAACTTCTTTATATACTAATTTCGTTTATTAATTTCAGAAATTTTAAATGATTTTAATTTTTTTGTTAAAAATTTGATATTTTTTATTCTATAGATAGTGTTTAGATTTTTCTATATTGTTTCTAATTTGATTGGTGTGATTGTAGTATTCACTCAAGCATTATTTAATTTTTTCCTTTTTTTTTCCCGATTAGGAATTAAACATATGAAAAACTGTCAGTAATATATACTTAGAGTAAACTGATCATAAACCACATTTAACTAATATTATTACATTTTGAATATTGTTATCACTTGTTTTTTTTTTTTTTTTTGACAGAATATTATAGCTTATTTTTCCGTCCGTTTAAACAAATTTTATTTTTCCATATGTGCTTTATGATTTGTGAAATTTATTTAATGGTTAGTCTAAACTTATCTTTTGTGTTTATTTAAACGTTTTAATGTTAATTTTTTTTTCCTCTAAGAAGAATACTATATCTGATTATAAAGTTGTTTCACATATTTTTTTTTTTGTTCATATTTATATTTATTTTAATTGTAATTTTTTTTTTTCTTGAGCTTTTATGAAACAGTGCCTGCTTATAAAATACAAAACAAAAAACAATTTTAGTAGAGACATTACATATTTTTTAAAAAATAATTATAAAGTAGGTCATTACATTTCACATAGGTCAATTTTTAAAAAATAATTATGAAATAATTTTTGTTTTACCTTAAAATAGCAATAGAGTTATCATATTAACACTAATAACAGGTTATATAAAATATTTAGATTAAAATATAAAAAGTAGAAAGGAGAAAGCGATGACCAAATTGACTGAAATTTTGGACTTAGTATTAAGCCTAATGATAGAAGAATAATTCTAATACAAATAAAGATTTAGTCCGACCTTTACATTTACGTGGTTGGGTGATGGATGTGCTTCGTCGTCTTCCGATTGACAGGACGTATAACCCACCCTTTGCTCGGTCAAAGTAATTACTTTTCCTTTGGATCTCAACCTTTGGTCAGTACCAAAACCAACTCCAAAGAGAAGCATTGAGGAATTCCTGGCTCTGCATTTATTATCTTTGAAAGTTGGTAATGGCGGGGAAATAGACAAAAGAGATAGAGAGAGAGAGTTCTAATCAACATTCACTTATTTATTTTTGGTTTATATTGATTTTATTGTCTATCTCTATTTTTTTTTTTGTTTATTTGTTCTTTTCTGATTTTTTTTTCCTAATTAATACCATAGTCAAAAATTATATTATGTCCGATTTTTTCATTTTTTTACATTTTAAAACTCTATCTTAAGTTCAAATTTGGTGTTAATAGTTTGATGGTTACGCTAGGTAGATTAAAGTAGGTTTAGGTTAGTTATAAAATATGATTACCGTAGTTTTATAATATATAAATAATATTTTAATCTAACTAACCCAACCCATCAAATTATCAACACCAAATTTGAATCTACTCAATCCTACAATGTATAAAAAAATAAAAAAAATCGGTCTTACCTTAGAATTGGATTTTATTGTGCATTCTAAATATTTCACTAATTTCACCTGATTTAACTAATTTTTACCGAAAAAGTAAAAAATTGTTTCGGATTCCATTTTTTTTTTTTTTTTTGACAATTTAATAAAATCAAATAAAATACAAATCAAAAGAAAGAGCAAGTGATGACAAAGCCAACGGTACCGAATAGTTGACAGAATGTTTCGGCGGCCAATTGCGTGGGTTCAGGTCCACTGGGTGTCACTAGTGCTTGCTCTTTTAGATAGGGGTGGTGAAGCCAGTGCTCCTTGTGGCGGTGGAATCAGAAGCAGCGCAAATATCTCATCATTAATACATTTTGGGCGGTGATATTGACAGAGCAAATATTAAAATTTGAAAAAATTGCTATTTATTCCCACTTGCACGCCTTGCCTCTGTACATCAATTCACTTTTTATTTTGTCTAAAGTCTGAATTTTGTCTAAAGTCTGAATTCGTTTAACTTTCTCTCTATTGAATGGCCTCAGTATCCGTTTATTCGTTAGTCTGTCATCTTCAATATATATGACTACTACATTCATTTTTAACCATTTCTTCTCTCTCTCTCTCTCTCTCTCTCTCTCTCTCTCTCTCTCACACACACACACACACACACACACACACACACACACACACACACACACACACACACACACACACTTTATCAAACAGCTTATGTGCATTTTTTTTTCAACTATGAATATCAAACAGCTTATGTGCATTTTTTTTTTCAATACAATAAAATATGATTAGAAACCACGTGTCTTTGTAACTCTTTTCCGCAAATGGATAAATTGTGTCTTATATTTAATGTTTGTAGTCTCCTGCTTTTGTTTGTGTTTAACACTTTAACATCATTTGCTCCTGAATTGTTGTTAGGAGGTGCAGGATATGATTGTATATAGCATTATTATTGTTTCTGTTGGCTATCTTAGGAGCTTGTTTCAGTATCCATAGGTTTACTCGTTTTGCATTTTGATTGCAAACTATAAGGAAACTGTTCACATCTACTTATATAAAGCGGTATCCTATAAATTTGTTAGAATGCTAATGTGGCAACTTAAAATCACAGAACTTTCTTTTTTTTTTTCTCCGTTTTCCAATTTAAAAATCTATTACTTTCATGGGAAATTATAATAGATGGTACAATTTTGAGTTTTGTTTAACTAAATATCACTTTTATATTTTAATTAGGTAAATAGTAATTTTTTTCTCTTGTCTAATAAATTCTTAGTTAAATTATTTTTAATTTTTATTTTTTTATATCAATTGTCATTATATAAATTTATTTCCTTAAAAAAACTCAAGTGTCTTCTGCCTCAGTACCACTGCCGGTCAACGAAAAATAAATTTATTTCATTTTATTTCATTCCGTTGCCAGTCACCAATCAATAGTATATAAATCTATTTACTCTTATTTCATTGCACTACCGGCCACCTCTCTTATTTTTCTTCCACTGTCAGCCACAGCCACCAGTATATAAATTTATTTTTTCTTATTTTCTTAACAAACTTAGGTATATAAATTTATTTTCTTCTATTTCTGCATCTACTCTTTGCCAAAATAACAAAAACATGTACTTAATTCTACAGTTCTCTTATTTTCTTAACAAACTTATGTATATAAATTTATTTTTACCCCACGTTTGAAAACCTAGTCTTCGAATCTACTTTAGTTTTGTATTAGTGCTTTTTTTGCAAAGAAAATTAGTTTTTTGCCCCTTGTATTATATGGAGCCATTCTTTTTCAAAATTAGCTTTTTTCCTTAATTTTCTTTTCAAATAATAAATTAAGGTGGTGACTACTACAATTCTCTTTTCTTTATTTTTTCTCCAAATTAATTTTAGGCTTGTATTCACAACGGCACGATAATCGACGATTTATCAGGGTGGATACTGTTAACTTTAGAAAGAAAGAAGAACAAGAAAGAAAGAATTGTAAAAATCTGTGTATTTTCCCTTCAATATGTACGTCCCTATTTATACAAGAGCAAGGCTATAATTATGGACCTAAATTTGGAAGCTTACTAACAGAATCCCATAACAATCGGGATATATACAGTAAATAGGAATAAATTACTAAAATCTCTCAAACTTGATTGATACAGCTCACGCCAACATTCCCCTTCAAGTTGGTACGAAAATGTCTTTGATACCTAACTTGCCAAGTGAGCTATGGAAGTTCCTACTTGAGACTGCCTTTGTAAGTACATCAGCAAGCTGATCTTCAAATCTAACAAATGGGAATTCAATTATTCCTTCCTTAAGGTTTTGTTTGATAAAATGCCGATCTACCTCAATATTTTTAGTGCGGTCATGTTGAATTGGGTTATAAGAAATTTCAATAGCAGCCTTATTATCGCAATATAAGTTCATCACTGAGTTTGGACCAAAACCCAATTATGATAATAACCTTCTAAGCCACACGAGTTCACACAATCCTTTTGCCATTCCTCGAAACTCAGCCTCGGGACTCGATAATGCAACCACCTTTTGCTTTTTGCTTCTTTAGGTAACCAAGTTACCTCCGACAAATGTGAAGTACCCAGAGGTAGATTTCCTATCGGATACACTCCCTGCCCAATCCGCGTCTGTATAGCCTTCAACTTTCAAATGACCATTTTTAGAGAGCATAAGTCCTCTCTCTGGTGCTGATTTTAAGTAACGGATTATTCAAATTACAGCATCCATATGATATTCGTTTGGATGATGCATGACCTGACTGACTATACTTACAGCGTATGAAATATCGGGGCGGGTATGTGATAGATAAATCAACTTTCCCACTAAATGCTGGTACCGCTCTTTATTTGTTGGTGCTTGGTCTAAGTTTTCTCCAAATTTTTTATTTTGAACCATTAGTGTTTCAGCTGGTTTGCAATCCAGCATCCCTACCTCGGTTAACAAGTCTAGTATGTACTTCCTTTGTGAAAGAAATATGCCTTGTTTTGATCTTGCCACCTCAATTCCTAGGAAGTATTTTATACCTCCTAAGTTTTTCATTTCAAATTCAGTAGCAATATGTTTCTGTAGCTTACAAATTTCCTCAGCATCATCCCCTGTAATTATCATGTTATTTACATAAATTATCAAGGCCGTCAATTTTTTGTGTTGCCTTTTTAGGAAAAGAGTATGATCCGAGTTACTTTGTTGGAACCCATATTTTTTCATTGCCATACTAAAATGGCCAAACCACGCACATGGAGACTGTTTGAGTCAATATAGAGCTCTTTGTAATTTACACACCATTCTAGTGTCAGATGAGGAGTAACCTGGTGGGATGTCCATGTACACTTCTTCTTTAAGATCACCATGGAGAAAGGCGTTGTTTACATCAAACTGATGAAGTGACCAATCCAGATTTACAGCCAATGATAGCAATACCCGTACCGTGTTCAATTTTTCCACAGGAAAAAACGTCTCTTGATAGTCAACACCATATGTTTGCATGTACCCTTTAGCCACTAGTCTCGCCTTATATCGCTCAATAGATCCATCTACTTTATATTTGATGGAAAAGACCCATTTACACCCAACTATTTTCTTTCCTTCTGGTAGTAGAACAAGGTCCCATGTGTTGTTCTTTTGTAAAGCTTCCATCTCTTCTTTAATTGCTTGGAGCCAATTTTGATTTTGAAGAGCTTCATGGATTCCATTTGGAATTGTACAAGCAGATATAATTATCACTGAATTTCTTTAGTGGCTCCGGCAGCTTTCATCTCTTCTTTAATTGCTTGGAGCCAATTTTGATTTTAAAGAGCTTCATGGATTCCAATTGGAATTGTACAAGCAGATATAATTATCACTGAATTTCTTTAGTGGTTCAAGCAGCTTTCGAGTGGTTACATGATTGGATATTGGATACTTTGATTGCTTCCCTTCAATGTCAGGTGAGTATCGAACTGGGGGCTTGCCCCTATTATGCCTGAAAGGTAAGTTGTAACACCTCAAATCTAACTTATTAATAAGCCAAACTGAAGTGTCACGTGACTTCTTAACTTCGTTAACTCATACATTTTAATATGAAATACTAGCAATCACCTCAAGTTGTTTTTTTATTATACAAATAACAACTATACATGCGCTCAAACATTTTATTGTTCTAACTTAACTAGTACATGCCAATCTATGATAAATGATAAACAAGAGTTTACATCAACGTCTGTTCTTCTGGGAGCTGACCACAAAATTTCTGACACTCTGATTCTTCTAGCTATGAACCTGCGAGTTATAAAAATAACTCGCTGAGCAACTCCATGCTCAGTAGATACAATAAATATATTTTGTTCACTAAAAGCATTTCACAAGTTACTTTATAAGACAGCAGTCTTGAACTGCCGGTGACAAATACTTTTCATGTCTTTGAGAAAGTGTAGAATATAAATGCGTCGTGCAAACGTTAAACCGATAATTCAATTATAACATGATATTT
>CATIWJ010110106.1:0-38103 GCA_949640765.1 Croton laevigatus
GTTTCCTTCTCGAGGAAGATTTCAGTATCAATTATTTTTTATTTTTCACTTTGAAATGCCAATACCAAAACAATTCGTTTCCCTAACTTGAAGCCATCACCAGATTCACTAATGTTCTTCCACAGCTTAGTTAGGCGGAAACTTGCTTCGCTATTGCAGCCATGGCTGCGAGAGGAACCGGAATTTGAACTGGAATTAGGGATTATAAACTCTAAAATAATCTCAAACAACCTCAGTTTCGATTCTTCAGCTCTTAATCGGCTCCTCGATGAGTCCTCTCGCTTCTCATTCAAAGAAGTTAGCGTTGAACAACTCATTGTTCGCTTCTCCAATTGGTCTGTTCCTGCTTTCAAAATCGAAGTTCGTGGCCTCAATGTCACTCTACTGGCAGGGTAAACAAAAAACTAGTGTAAATTTCAGTTCTGCCACTTACCGTTTTTCCATTTTTGTTGTGATTGATTTTAGTTTGTTTTGTTACTAGGGAAGAGAAGGAGAGCAATTCAACACGCGCTAGGAAATCGAGTGATAAGGTTTATGAAGAAAAGAAGAAGGCTATCGCTGGGATTGATCCTGAGGTATTTTAAATTGCGTCAGCTGTTATATAACATAGTATGCGGTGTCAGTACATGTGATGCTTTAATGATTGATTATTTAATTTACTCTATTAGATTGAATAAGGTGTTTGGTTTTATTTTAAAAATTATTTTTGCTGAGAAATTGAAGATTGAAGACATATCTAATTATTTTATTGGTTAAACTTGAATGCAATTGCTGAGACTTTGTTGTATATGTACTAGGGAAGCAGCTTGCATGATGTGTTGGAGAAGATATTGGTCTCCACTCCCACAAGAAATAGATTTAAAGCTTCTCTGTTGAACCTTGTTCTCAGACATTGCCATTTGCAGTTGTTTGATACCAATCTGCAAGTTCAAGTTCCCATTTTAAATGATGACTCCCTACTATCTTTGCTTGAACTAAAGGAGTTTAGTGGTGAATCTCAATGTTCTGCACGGGGATGTCTCCTTAGAGGATTTTTTGGGGCAATTTTTAGTCCAGTAAACGAAACAGCTATTCTTATGAATTTTAGAGGATTTGGAGTTGGATATGAGATGAGAAATATGAAAAACTCTCTTGTTACATCTGCAGACTTGTTTTCAAGCATTGTGTTGAATGATTTTCAGCTCATAGAATTGCGTATCCAGGTTCCAGAATTGAGTATTTTATTTTCACCCCTAGATCTCCTTGTTTTCTCAATATTTGAAAATCTAATATCAAAAGAATCAAAAAGTGCCAGAAATGGTAGACATCTTTGGAGACTAGCCGCAAATAGATTGGGATATGTGATTTCATCTCCCAGATTATCATTGCATAATTTAGTTGAATTTGTTTGTCTGTGGCTACGCTATCTCAATGCTTATGAGCAGTTACTTCTCCTCATCAGATGTCCTACAAATGAAAAATTGGAAAGGCCTACTATTGAGTTTTCTCGAGACAATCTCAATTCTGCCACTCACAAGTGGGAGTTGATTTCTCGTATTGAGAAGGATCTACCAGCTGAGGCTATTGCCCAGGCAAGGCAAATAGCCCGATACAGAGCATTTTCGAGCATGCAACATGATGAATCTGGCTCCAAAGAATCCTCAATCTATAGTAGGTTCAAAATTTTCTCTATAGTCATTTCAGTTCTGGTAATCACTTGGAAAGTCATATGCAGAGTATTCATCTCAATCATACATGGGTTCCTGTCAATAAATTTTTTTCTGCAAGAACGGAAGCTTGGTGGGCATTTGGGAATTATTTCTGAGGATCAGTCTCCACAATATTGCTTCTTGCTTGATTTTGGAAAAATTTCAATCACTATTTCCCCAGCTAACATAATGCAGAATGTTAATGAGAAAATGGAATTGGATATTGGGATTTTTCCTTCTGATGTACACTCATTCTGTCTGTCAGTTGATGCAGTATTATTGGTGTACATTGATGAAATTTTTGGACAGTCTTTGACAATTTCTTGTGGGAAGTTAAAAGTTAAGTCATCTTCTGTCATTGGAGCTGCAGATATGGAGAGTGGTTCAAAACCTCATTTTAGCCATAGGAGGGTCGATAATTTAAAAACTGTTATTTGGTGTGAGCCTGCACAAATATTTTCTTCCTCACAGTCTATAGAAACTAGTATGGGGAGTCAAGCTGAAAGTGCACCAGCTTTGAAAACCTTGTTAGGAGAAATGTGGTCGAATTGGATGAGGGATCACTCAAAATATGATGAGAATGAGATTTATTATTTGCAGGAGCCATGGCTTCTATGTGAGATAAAAAATAAAGTGGTATATCCAGGCATGAAGAACCCACTCCCTGGGTTTTGGCAATGTTGTTTGACCATAGGTAAATTAAACGTATCTTTGGGATATTTGTCAATTATATCAATGGCTATCCTGTTTGGGCAGATAAAGCATGCTCTAACGTGGACTGAGGACAATAGACAGGCAACTGTTCTTAGACGTCCAACTCCAACCATTGAAGAGATTAGATGGGCAGATAAATATGAGGGCTTTGTCATTAGGCTGGAGTCGACTTTGCTTAGAATGCTTGCAGGGAAATGTATTCGACTTGGTGTATTCATCTGTGGTCCTCATATCCAGATATCAATGAGAAAGATTGAATCGAAGAATGTGAATGGAAACCTGCATTATTCTGTTTGCCAGGATGACTTTAACCTTGGATTTGATGTCCAGAATATTGAGGCTGCTGTTTGGCCAACTTCGAAAACTGATCTAGCATTAACTCAGTTGCCAGAATTTGATGATACAGAAACGGAATGCCATAGGCCACAAGTGCCTAAGATAATTGAAGTTCCTAAATCAGATAACGAAAAATATTCTTCTCAATCTTTCATTTCACTCAGGTCTTACCTGAGAGTTAATGGTTTGAACATTCACATGAGGGATTCAGCATATATACAAGAGAGCCAAATTCTCTTGTTGAAGCCGATAGTTGTTCAGTTGTCATTTTTCAGGTAGGATTATTTTGGCCTTCTGCTTTGTTTTTTTAATTTTGGAACTTAAAAAACTTGCTTTTATGGTGCCAATTTCTTGTCCATTGTTCTATTTCATTTATTTGAGGTGTAAATATTCATATTTTTCACTCAAATTTTTGGTGGAACAAAAGTATTTTCCTAGTTTTTGACCACTTGCTAAGCTAGTCACCCATTGTCCCTTCCATCCTTAATTCAAGTGTTGCTTTACTAACTTGAAGCCATCAGATCCTCAAACCATTTCTGAAAAGATATTTCATTCATTAATTCTTTTGTTTTCATAACCATGGTATTCTCTTTTGACCTGGTACTTTGCATTAAGGAGGAGAAATTAACTTGATAATAAAGCACAACAAAGGTATTTCATATTCACTGTATTTTGAAAAAAAATCAGCCCTACTGTGCCATATTATGGAAATTTTTTGGTTAGAGGTAAATTCCAGTTTTCTTTTTGAAAACCAGGGTTTTCTTTCAGTTTCCCCTGGGATTGTATTTTGTTGGCCTGATTTGTCAGTTTGTGAATCAGGGAATATCAGAGGAGTGGGATTTCAAAGTAGTGTCGTATTCGGCTTGAATTATGTGTTGATGTTCTTATTCCTTATTGTCGATGATGTCATTGGTGTTTGCTGTTGTTTGTGACCATTGTTATCTCCTTTCTGACTTCTATGATAAAATTCTATTTTTTTTTAATTAAAAAATGAGAGAGAGAGAGAGAGGTGGTGATGAAAATATAAACTGAAACTTTATGTTTTTTTAGAACTAAGGTTTTGTTCTTTGTTAGTGATCTTCTTTTTAAGCACTATTTTAGTTTGTACAGATATGGACATTCTTATAATCAGTTCCCATCCCCTGTCCCCTCCTGCTTTAACTCTGCTACTTGAAGGGGGCTTCTCATAGCTTCTTTGTCAGCATCCACTTCAGATATTTTGGAGAAGAAATATAGACTATCTTCCTGCAAATATTGGTATCTCTTTTAGGAGGTTGTCTTATTTCCCATGTCATCCTCTTTTTTTCTCCTTTAATACAATTTAATATCCTAAAAAAGGGGAGTGCTTTTGAGGATTCATTTTGTATTTCCTTTACTCCCGTCTTTTTTTTTTCTATCAGAAGTTGTTTATATAATTTAAACTTATTGTTATTTAGAGATGTATTGATGTTGCAGAATGCAGAATATCGTCACAATCCTTTATGCTTATGAAAGTCATAACTCACCCCTTGGATAAACATCATGCTTGTCAATTTAAACCTGACATTCTACAGGGTACATGTTTTCTGGATTCATTGATATGTTAAACTGGCTGCAACAGCGTTGCTACTCTCATTACCGTGTCTTGACTTTTATTATCTATTGCTAATTATGGAAATGTTTTAAGTGAAAAGTTATCTTTCATTTTATATCTATGACTTACTGAAAGGCTATAGGACTTTCTTCATTAAGAACAAATTTTGCGTATGTTTGGGACTAAGGCTTGTTGTTGTTGTTGTTGTTGTTCAGGGAGTGCGTCCGATCATTTAGCAGTACAGTTAATGCTATCTCTGCAGCATCATGTGGGACTGCTTCAGGATTCACAGTCATTTCACATTTGGATGAATTGCATGCTTTCTTTCAGGTGATTGTGACTTTTGTTCCTAGCTAAATGTTTTCCACTATAAGTTGGTAAAAACCTCATCTCCAAGTGCTAATTGGTTGAGGTTTGCCATAAAAATATATTGACATTTAATTCTAACAAGTCAATAAGTTTTATTGGTCATTGCAAAATATTATTAATATTTGAAGATGATAAAAATACAATATATTTGCATAATAATTTAGTAGAAAATCAAATTAAATTATATGTTATAACAACCTTTTTATGAGTGCGGAGCTTAGGTCAATCAATTGTCATAGAATTCATCTTTGATTTCAGCACATTTACTTCAAAATTACATGAAGATTTTTATTGGAGTAAAATCGCTCAAACAGTAACACCTCAATTCCAAACAATTTTGGCATCTATCATTGGGTTAACATTATTCTCTCCAACATTTTTCTCTTTGAAATGACAGTAATAAAGTGAAGTAAAAATTTTTATTCTTAAACTCTTTGCACTCTTTCATCTTTCCCTTCCCACTCTCCTTCCTTTAAGCATGCCAGTTTGCTGAGATCTCTTTGTTTCTAGCACTGTTATTTTGACTTAATGGCATTGCTTTGTCCAGGTCCTTGGATATTTGTTTTCAGCAGTTTCGTATGCCTTTGATAGATTTCACAAGATTGGTTATGTACCTCCACAAGCAGTCATGAGGCAAATTAAGTTGTTTTCAAAACCTGACAGTGATGAGTCTACTGCAGATGGAGAACGTTTGATTTACAGTAACACTTATTTTTCAATTAATGGTAGCTTTCATTTCAAGACAGCGGATGTGATTCTTCAAAATTCTAGATTAAGTGATAAGGGGGAGAATTCGAAAGTTTTTGATGCCCTTATTCATCAAAAGTTGTCTTCATATGGAATGCATGATTGTGGAAGTTGGATTTCTCTTCATCATGCTACTGTAGATATGTCTTGTGAACAAAGGCAAGTGAAAGTCCTCTTTGATTTTTTTGGAGTTCAGTCTGTTATTTTTAGGTGTCAAGATCAAATGAGAAGAAGTTTTGATCAATTTGTGGTTAGAAATTTGCAGCGATACCCTAATTATTGGTTATATGAATTATCTTTGCCTGAAATCACATTATCTTTAGAACTGAGTTGTCCTCGTGATAGGATGAGCAACCCATTAAATAATTCTAGTTTGGCTGATGGTGCATGCTCGTTAAACATTGTGGAGAACTCTCATTTTACATCTGATTTAGAAACCTCAACAGTAGAGTCTCCCATCACTGAGAACTCGTTTGCTTCAAGTGCCTCTCCTCCAATCTCCAGTCACTGGATTCTGATAAATGTTTCACTGAATGCAATATTTGTTGGAAGGCACTCAATAAAGAATCTTGTCATTGGTGCGCATCAATTCAATAAGTCGACGTCATTGCTTTCAGTAGGTGGTGACCTTCAGACAATCTTTTGGAGAATACAGGTACTGAGTTTTGTTGAGCAAACCAGTTTATCTATTTTATAATTTTTTTATTCATTGAGACAACTTTTTGATCTTCTTGTCTAAACTATTGTTATGCTGAATAATGAGTTTTATGCTTCTGAATTTTCTTGCACTCGAATGTTAATGTAACCTGATTCGGCTAGGGTAACAAATCAGATGTTAGGCTATTATCTACATCATTGTTCTATATTCTAATGGGGTTACAAATTAGTCATTATACTATTGCGCAGGGTGGCCATTTGTTCCTTGAAACCACAGCATTGGCTATGCTTGTTCGGTATTTTTCTTCGTATCTTCGTCATTTTGAAAACCTTTTATCAACTGTAAAAACATCTACTAAACAAGTTGACAATGCTAAACGAGATGTCCAAGAGACACAACAGGCAACTCAACAGTCCTGCTGGGGAAAGCCTGATGCTTGCACCATATTTGTCTCTCAGTTCTCTCTTATTCTCCTTATTGAAGACAATTCTGGTATCAATCTTCTCTTTTGTTGGATTTGATAACTTTTCTGTAATAATGTTTAGGTAATTAGTCATTTGGTACAGGTGGCCTTCAGGAACTTGTGAGTGAGCTTGATGTCTTTGTGAAGCTTGAACCTACAAATATGCAAAGGAGTTTCAAGTTTGAACTTTCTCGCATGTCAATATTTACTCAAGTCCTTCAAGAATCTGCAGCAAATGAGAAGCAGTTTCCACATTTTTCCCCTGCTGTGTCAAACGAGTCATCATCTCATTTTCCAACTGGAGATCCTACTTCTCATCATATGGATGGAACTCATGTAAATCATCAGAACTATATATTGAAGCAATTAGTTGCTTCCATATCAGCTTTGAAGCCCAAAAATGGCCCTCTTCCATTGGATGATGTTTGGATTGGCAGTGGCTCTGTTTCAGGTTTTGACATGACAATTTCTCTATCTGAAATACTGGTCAGTTATTTAAGTTTGTCACCTTTCTATTTAAATTTCAATGCTTGTATTGTTCTAGATTTTTCATGTTGCTGATGCTTTGCTGGTTCACATAATAAAGCATGTGTGTTCCTTGCTATGGCTATTCTATCAGATGCTTTCATCAATGGTTTCATCCTTTTCTGGTGGATATGATGAAGAGGGAACAACTGATCTTAAACAAAGGAGATTGTACGGTAACCAAGAAGCACATAAAAATTTTGAAGATATGGTTCCTGATGGTAAGTACATTTTCAAAAAATATTTAGTTCTACCAAATTTGGAGGACTTGAACTTTATTCTTTACATGCGTAGGAGCAATTGTGGCAATTCAAGATGTCCATCAACACATGTTCTTTGCAGTTGAAGGAGAAAACAGCTATAGTGTGGTTGGTGTAATTCATTATTCTCTTGTTGGAGAAAGGGCTCTTTTTAGGGTAAGAAAATACCATCATCTGCGTTCTATTCATCTTATCAGTCTTGAGTTTTGGCTGCTTTGATATTGTGCCATGGACCTTATATTTATGTGCAAGCCAATGATGGAACTAGTTTGGTGCATAAACTTTGGACTTCAAATAAATGTTATGAAACAAAATTCCAGTATCCTTTGATCGCAGAACAGGACACTCTTGGAGAGAGGATACAAATTTACACATATCAATAGCACTAATGTTTTCTGTGGCATCACCATGTTGTGGATCTTTAAATTTTCCGTCCTTTGTCCATTTTATGGCGTCAATGTGGCTGGGTCACATAGTTAATGACTGCATGGGCTCTCCATTAGTTACATTTTGTTCAAACTCAATTTTATGATAAGGTGAAGAATTCCAACTCCTTTTCTACTTGTAATTCTAGTTATTCAGGTATCTTTATTCTATTCCTTACTGTGATGTTAAAGCGTTCTGGGTCAAAAATTTATGTGGTCATATAACATAATATAGTGCTAGGTGTCCTTTTGGCTTAATTTGTATAGAACCCAATGTGACTTGTAGACGACTGATCTAGATTCTTAGTTGTAGTACAACACAACCTCTCTTCCACAAGAAAGGAGTACTTTTGAATTATACTCAAAACATTTCATTATTACTTATGACAATACTTGGAAAAAGAAAAATTAAAATCTCTCAAGTGCTTGGGATTCATAAAATTGGACTTTACCTTATATGATTACTCTTCTAAATTATTTGTAGGTCAAGCATCACAAGCAAAAGATATGGAGTTCATCGGTTTTATGGTTCTCCCTGATATCAATTCATGCTAAGAGTGATTCTGGTGACCCGTTGAGATTGAATTATCATCCTGGATCAGATGTCATTGACATCTCCAGCACAAATGAGAGCAGATGGTCTCTTTGGAGAGCACTTTCTTGTGAGCCTGAAAGCTACAAGGGTGATGTTGAATGGGAGCCATATAATAATTTGGTTAGGAATAAGTTTTACCTGATCAATAAGAAGAATGATTGTGCTGTTGCTTTCATAGATGGGATTCCAGAATTTGTTAGGAAGCCTGGAAATGCTTTCAAGTTTAAAGTATTCCAGGACCATACTTTGAGTCACACTATTTTTACTTCTGATAGGTATGCTTTGGGGGCTTTTGGAGTTAATCTGAACTCTACGGCCCAGCAGGAAGAAGACAGACCTGCTTCTCAGAGTGGAAAATTCCCTTGTGTTCAAATTAAGATTGATAATTTAGATCTGACTGTTGTACATGAACTTCCAGACACAAAGGACAGGTTTCCACTTCTTCATGGTTGCATAAAAAATGCAGAATTCAATGTTCAGATTCTGTCTTATAAAACCAGAGTTATGAATACATCATGTGCTTCACTATATTATTTTTATGCACAAAGAAATTCATGGTGAGCATTCATTCTGGCGAGTCTTGTGTATATCTTTCAATGTTTTCATTTAGTTGCCTTCACATTAAAAGCAATTTATTACCCTTTCTTTTCCATCTGTTGTAGGAGAGAACTTGTTCGCCCGGTTGATTTTTGTGTATTCTACCGTTCACGTTCTCAATTTCCATGTTCTGAAACTGTTCATCATGGTGTACCAGTTCATATCTATTTCAGAACTAAGGAGGTAAGCATAAACATATGCATAAGAATATAAATTCTCTGATTTATTTTTTGCTTGGTTGTCAGAGTATGCAAGTTACATTTTGGTTAAATGACAGTGGGATGTCTCTCTGCATGAACTTTCATTGGATATACTACTTTATGTGATTGGAGAATTGAACTTGGCTGGTCCCTTTTTAGTGAAGAACTCCATGATATTGGCTAATTGCTGCAAGGTTTGTACTCCCTTTTCACCAATACCCACCTCCAACCTCCATCTGTTTCTTTTGCGTCTTTGTATACAATAGTTCCATGTGCTAGTTTATACTCATTTTGTCACATTTTAAGTGCTTAAGTATTGGAATTTTGGAAGTTCAATATGCAATTGGATCAGGGAATCTATTGGACTGGTAATGAAGGGCAGGTAATCCTGCTCTTCAGTTCAGGAAAGAATTACTTTCTTCCCTTTTTCTCAAAAATTCAAAAAAAAAAAAAAAAAAATGAATAGGTTAAATTCATCTCCATGTACCGGATATCTTTACATTTTTTGATTATTTGCCTAAGAGTGTCAGTAATCTGATATGTTTCTTCAAGTGGTTTCTTTTTAACATTGTAATGTTGGAATTAATGGTGCTATTTGTGCTATCTAAGTAAACTAACTGAAGTCAGAAAGTTTCTGTTCTGTTGCTATTTCTTGTTTTTAATGAGCTGCAATTAGTTGCCAATGGTTGACAAGCCATAATCTATATATTTGTTCTGTCTTTCTCCATTTCTTCTTTTAGTGAGTTCTCCTTTTCTCTCATGTTCTCGTTTGTCTAGCATAATAGAGAAAATGTTTACAACTATTTTTGCAATAGCAGGTGGAAAACCATTCAGGTTTAAATCTTCTTTGCAGTTTCCATAACAAGAAAAGTGTAACAATAGCCAGAAATCAGTCCGCTTCTGTATTTTTAAGGTAACTCTTTCATTTGTATTATTTATAATCTTGTGAATTTGCTACTGCAGCTGCATTTTATACCCATTTTCCAATTTGTTGAAAACTGTAATATAAATATCACTATTGTCTCATTTTACTTCTAGCTTGTAGTTCCATGACTATATTGATTAAAAAAATTTCCGAATTTCGAGGCTGACCAATGTTGATTATGGATCTGCTGGTTGGGAGGCTATAAATCTACATTTATGTTCCTGAAATTTCAGAATATAAATGGAGGACAATAAGCATGTAAACCGATAAACTTAGTTCTCTAGTATCAATAAGTTCATCTTTTTCATGAAATATTCTTTTGTAACGGTCACATTGAATATAATTTTATCTGCAATTGATAATTCAGGTGTTTTATCCATGATTGCATCCAACTACAAACAATAGGCTATTACTAGTATATGCTGGTAGTATATGCTGTTGGTGATTGGTGCTCGAAATTTATATCTTATGCAAAAATAGGTGGTTTTGGAATTTCATATTTTTTCCAAAATGATCTTATTACTGGAGGTTGTCTATCAGCACTTAATTGCATGCATCCTGTTGTTTGTGCATATTCAAATTAATGTTCGATTGATCAATAACTTATTTTTATTTTGTGGTTCAAAGGCAGCCTGTATTAGCAAGCAAGCCTTCAGAAGATGCATCGTTTGTTGCGATCCAACTTTCTAATCTTGGATCTTTCTCAACTTCTTCACTACATCTTTCTCTTTCAAAATCTCAAACACTCGCTTGGAGAACACGTATAATGTCACTTTCAGGTATTTTAGCTATCATTTAAAAGGGGCATTATTTTGATGCCTTCTAATTTCTTGATATGGTTTATTTTATCTACGGATAGAGAAGAGTTTCTGTTCTTATTCAAAAGGGATATTTTGAGCAGAAGTGAATGTAGGTGTTCTAAATGCCTTTCCAAGTAAAATTTTCTTCATCAAGTAGCTAAAACATTAAAAAGGAACATATGAGCTTATGTGTGGCATAGACAATCTACACTTTCCTTTGTGCTAGTGTGTTAATCACTTGACATACTCGTACAATTTACTCTGATGTGAGTTAAATTGTACAATTAAAAACTTTGTCAACTAATGGAGTAGTAAATTAGCTCTACAAAATGTTGGAACAGAATATTTATTAACTTCGGGTCTTGACAGTCAACACAAGAATGGAATCTCTTGGTGGTAACCTCTAGCAGAACAAATCCTGCTGGAGTTGGGGTCATGCAGAGGCTTAAGAAAACAATTCTAATTCATAATAATGTATATGATGCCAAATTGCAAACACTCAATCATTTGTTATAACTAACTATCCAAATGGACCCTTTTGCAAAAGTAAAATCTAAGAAATTAAGCAAGTTCGAGAAAGTTCAGTGAGAAAATAAGATTAAAGATCCAGTGCAAAACTATGCGAACCTGTTTTTTGAAAACTCAAAATTTTGGCATTATGCATACTGTATTTAGGATGCTTAAGATGGTCCCATTAAGGTGCCACCTTTTGTTTTGGTAACAGAGTTTAAAACCTTCTATATTTGCTAGTTTAAACCCTCGTTCAGCCAATTATTACAAAAAATGTATCAAATCAAAAGTGAATTCAATGGCCTTCAGCTCTTGTCCAACCTTATTTGTAAACATATTTGTGTGCCATCTGGCTTACTCAGGTGCACTTAACATCTTGTCCATATGGTGCTTAAGCTTGTACACATCTCCACTGTGTATTGCTATTTGCCATCAAAGCTATACATTCCTCTCTCTCTTGCTTCGCTCAAACAAACCACACCCCAACCCACCCCCCCCCCCCCCCCAACCCAACACATGTCTCTCACTTGCATATACATGATCTAGGAGAAATTTTGTTAGTACTCAAATAAAATTCCTACTTAAGACATCTTCTTTTGGTGTGATTATCCCTATCCAAAATGAAACCGTAGGGGTTCCTTTTTCTTATTTTGTCAATTCATCGCCGCTGATTCTAAGGGTTGTTGAAAAATTTTCATCTTTGAACAGATTCAAGAGCATACCCTGGACCATTTGTAATTGTTGACATCTCAAGGAAAACTAAGGTATTTTCCCAAGCTGCTGCTTGATTTCATTGGGTTTAACAAATAAATATGTCTAGATGATATTTCTTTTTTGTATTGTTTATAGGATGGTTTGTCCATTGCTGTTTCTCCTTTAACCAGAATACATAATGGGACTGAATTCTCCATGGAGCTACGATTCCGACGGGCTCAAGAAGATGAAAATGTTTTTGCTTCTGTATTGCTGAAGAAAGGGGAAACAATTGATGATTCCATGGCAACATTTGATGCCATACATTTGTCCGGTGGATCAAAGAAGGCACTAATGTCTTTAAGTGTTGGTAATTCCGTTACTTAATATATTCCAACACTCTATGTATGATTTTCAAGTATTATTTATTTTTGGACAATGGGAATGCATCTCTAGGTTTAGCCATTATTGATAGTTGGGCTCTCTCTCTCTCTCTCAATACCAAACTATGGTCTTGGACTTTTTTCACTCCTTATACTTTTCCTTAATGTAGAGATTTGGAATGGTATAAGCTCTAGTCCTAGGTTTTTGTTGGAATCCCACATTGGATAGGAGTGAGGAAGATCTAGTCTCTATAAGGCTGGGCAATCCTCACCTGTCAGCTTGGGTTTTCAGGTGAGTTAGGCCCAGATTCAATATGGTATCAGAGCCTACCTCACTCCCCTGTTATGATGGGTCACGCCATATGTTTATGCATGGCCCCTCGTGTTGGGCCCCAACCTTTGGAGGCCACATCAGATGTTTATGCCTGGCATGAGAGGGGTGTGTTAGAATCCCACATTGGATAGGAGTGAGGAGGATCTAGTCTTTATAAGGCTGGGTAATCTTCACCTGTCAGCTCGGTTTTTCAGGTGAGTTAGGCCCAGTTTCAACAGTTTTTGGAGAACAATTTAATCTTCGAGATCTAATGTGTTATACTATTGTTTTTCCAAATTTCAAGGAGTAATGGTCATTTCATTTGGAAGCTTGTAAAATTAAAGTCTATTTAACCTTTTTGTGGTTAAATAATTTGTAATCAGAAAGATGATGTGCATTGGGCGGAGGTGTAAGCAAAATTACCATCTTATTGATAAGAATAGGTTATTACAAAATCTGCTTCAACTGTCTCAAATAGGAGAATAGATAACACACGCTGATTATGTTGTGTTGTGATGGCAACCAATTCTCCCCAGGTGGTGCGTGCGGTTGGGGAAGGGAACCCCGTCTCAGTCCTGTAGTTCATTTGATTTGTCCAGAAATCTCTTTCTATTTAAAGTAAGGAGACTCCAAAAGTTGGGGAAAACTTGAGGCAGGCAGCCTAATGCCATTGTCGATGATTCAGATGGGACATGGTTTCTGTTGGACCAGCTCAACTGTAGCTTTTAGTGTTTCCCATAATGCTTTACACACCCTTCGTTTGTGAGCTACTATTACCATATCAGATAGATTGATAGATATAAAAGTTGTAAAGATATGATGCTAAGAAATTTGTTTGTGTCATTGCAACCTTTATAACCTATAACCTTGACATTTTGTTTGTCTTTCTATGACATTACAACTGCATTTTTGGTATCTGATTTGCAGGTAACTTCTTGTTTTCCTTCAGACCTGAAATTAACGATAGGATATCAAATTTCGAGAGAATACTTTCGGTTGAATGGTCAGAGGAGCTAAAAGGTGAAAAGGCAGTTCGTCTTTCTGGAATTTTTAATAAGTTGAGCTATAAAGTTCGAAGGGCTTTATCTGCCGAATCAATGAAATGTTCCTTCAGCACTGCATGCTGTAGCTTCAGATCTGAAGCTCATCTCACCAACCTGCATTTTCTGATTCAAAGCATTAGTAGAGATGTTCCTATGGTACATCCTAGTAAGTCTAGTGATGGTTCTGAAGGTATAGATTCAGCAGTAGCACTACGTGAGCAAAAGGAAATTTTTCTTCTTCCTACCGTACAGGTTTCCAATTTATTACACTCAGATGTACATGTGGTTTTGACTGAGACAGGTAATGATAGACATTCTGCAGCATTTATTCTTTAGTTTGAAATAGCACTATCAAACACTTATATCTTGGTGCAGCTTCACATACCACTTCTCCTATTGACAATACTGGGAAAGAAGCAACTATAGCATGTGGATCAACTGCAGATTTTTATGCTAATCCTGCCTTAATGTATTTTACTGTCACTGTAACTGCTTTTAGATCAAGCTGTAAACCAGTGAATAGTGGTGATTGGATGAAGAAGTTAACTAAGAACAAAAGTGATGTCCTTTATTTGGACATAGATCTGGAATTTGGTGGTGGAAAGTACTTTGCATCTTTAAGATTGTCTCGTGGTTTCAGAGGCATACTAGAGGTCATTATACTGCTACCAGTTTATGAACTTCACCTTTTATTTGATATGCTCTATTTATAAGGCCCACAAACAAGTTGGTTTACAATGCATTTGTCTCTTTTAATCTTGGTGGAAGATTGACTATTTAACTTTTACAGGCTACTATATATACACCATATTCCTTGAGGAATAACACTCATTTCCCCCTCTTTTTCTGTGCTCCTAATCGGAAGCCTCTGTCTAGGTACTTATTGAGTATTGGAAATCAACTTTTTGCATGCTGTTTTTTTGTCCTTTGTGAACATGATAGGAATAACCATTTGTAGGGATGAGGTAAAAAATCATGGTTCCAGCATTCCTCCTGAGTTAGGTTTACTTTGCCCCCCGAATTCGACAAGATCATGGTTTTTAAGGTAATATATATATATATATATATATATATATATGATTTTATTGCCACATTGCTTCGAAGTTCAACTTTTTTTTTTTGAATCAATAAAAAATACACATGTTTCATAGGTTATGATGTCATCTCATAGGATTTAAAAATTTTATGTACAGATCCTGCAAAACACAGTTCAATTTGCTAGAGGATCGTTCATCTCAGGTGCTGTTAGACTTGGATGCTTTATCAGGAGTCTCAGAGATAAGCTTAGAGATCGTAGAAGAATCTGGGCTCAAACATATTGTGAAGTTTGGAGTTTCAATAGGACCATCTTCAAGTATGGTGGAGGTCCCATCTCAAGTTGTAACTATGACACCAAGGCATGTTGTATATAATGAGTCAGAGGAAACTGTCATGATCCGTCAATGCTACTTGGAGGTATCCTTTCAGTTAAAGATATGGGTTGTCCTTCAACTGATTTGTTGAATTTTTAGTGTTCTTACTCCTTTTTCGTTTCCTCACCCACCTGTCCTCTTAAAAAAGGATGGAATGGCAGGCGTGATCCAAATTAAGAGTAAAGAGAGAACAATATTGCAACTGCAAAATAGTATCAGCAAGAGCAAAGAATTCGGTATTTTTGAGAACATAATCAGGAAGCATAGGCATGATAACGATACTTCATCAGTATATATACAGTTTCAAATCAGCAAGTTTGAATCAGGCTGGTCAGGGCCTCTATGTATTGCTTCACTGGGACGCTTTTTCCTGAAATTCAGGAGACAATCAAATCCAGTTCCAGCATTGAATAACAATGAAACAGAATTTGCTCTTGTCCATGTGATAGAAGAAGGTGCCACTCTTGGGTTGCATTTTCACAAACCACCAAATGTTAATCTACCATATCGGATTGAGAATCATTTGCATGATGCATCTATCACTTACTATCAAAAGGTTGCGATGTTATTCCCTTTGTCCTACTCATGCCTTCCTAGTAGACATTCTTATTTTCATATAATCATGTGTAACAATTACCTATTAATTGTCAAAAAAATTTCAGGAATCATCAGAGCCAGAGGTTCTTGGATCTGACTCTAGTGCTAATTATGTCTGGGATGATTTGACTCTTCCACATAAGCTGGTTGTTGTAATACATGGTAATGTTCATATATATATATATATATATAGTTCAACCTTAATTTAGTCCCAATGATTTCAGTTACATTTTCAATGTTGGGGCCTCTTCTAGAATACATTATGCCAGGCTCCTCCCTCCCACCACTCACACCCACAAAATAGCAACACAAGAGGTTATAATGTCTTATTACAACATGGAGGCCATATGTTTGAAGAATTAGAAAAGGGTTTGGTGGTTTGAGTCTATTTCAGAGAAGTAAATATTTTTCTTCATATGAATTACAACAGTCAAGCCCCTAACTACAAACTAATAACAAAAATAATTAAGACTTACAAATAAACCATTGAATCAAGAAAAGACCACTTACTACTTTTATACGAAAACATGGTATCTACCAGGGATAGCGGAGTACTATTCCAATCCAGTATTCTTAATGTTAACATCATACTGATGTGTCAAAGGCATAGTGTTTGAATATCACTATAGTACATGTGACATTGTCGATATATAAAATAATTTTCATATCTCATAAGGTAGCGGGGGTTTGCAAAACTTCATTTTCATTTATCTTTTGAAGGAGTATTGCATAATTGGCATGTTTCATGCAGGTATCCACCAATTACGTGAAATTAACTTGGACAAGGTGCATGCCTGGAAACCTTTTCTCAGACTCAAACAACAAAGAGGGTCGTCTCTTTCACTTTCTGACAAAAAGTCCAAAGAACAAAAGGATTATTTTGGTCAGTTGCAAAGCATGGATATTGTAAAGGTGGGGTATGAAATATATGCAGAAGGTTCAACACGTGTGCTGCGAATTTGTGAGTTCTCTAGCAGTCAAAAGGCAAACAAATTGGTTCAGTTGTGTGCAAAAGTCCAACTAAGAGTATCTCAGTTTGCAATCCACTTACTTGAAGAAGGAAAACAGGTCAGTCTTGATGATTACTTTATTCGTTAATGGAACATATTCTCTTATCTACTTCTATTCCCTGAATCCATTATATGGAATTATGTATCCAGAATTTTCCCAGATGCAGTTTGACATTTTATTTGGTTTCTTTTTTATTATCAATTATTGTGGCTTTCTAGATGAAATTATGTCCTTTGTGAACCTAACTTGACAATATCAGTTGAAGAAATGGCTCAGGAATGACTTTGTTTACATATTTACGAATTGCTGTTCTGTGTGAAGGACTTAGATAAGAGTGAGGAACCACACTATACACCATTTATTGTGGCAAGGCTTGGCAATATCAATCTGGATTCCATCATTACTGATCAACAGAAATTTAATCAGATCAGTTTACAGGTAGTAGTTTCTCAATGCCTTGCATTATTGAGATTTATGAAATGGAAAAATGTCCTGAGCATGCACCTGTAATTTACTGATTATTCAAGATGTAAAAGTATGAATATGGCAGGAGCTTCCATATAATTGTTTATTGATAATGCCCTTTATAAATTGAATGCAGTCATTAAATGTCGACCAGAAATGGGCTGGTGCTCCTTTTGCAGCAATGCTTCGGAGACATCAATTAGACTCCAGTGACTCAAATACTTATGTACTCAAAGTTGTCTTGATCCTTCTTTCAACCAGCTCTGATGTTAGACAAGTTAAATACTCATCTGTTATTCTACAGGTATGATCAGACAATCACTAGCTTTTTTTATATATTTCCTGGGGAATTTATTTTCCTTTTTTTTTTTCTTTTTATACCCATTGTGGATCTGCAAAATGAATCAGTGCATGAAATCTGTAGCTAACTTAGGACTCATGTTGCACAGCCAATTGATTTGAACCTAGATGAGGAGACTTTAGTAAGACTAGCTTCATTTTGGCGAAAATCTCTCAGCGACTCGAGTGTTCCAAGTCGACGGTATTACTTTGATTATTTCGAGGTCCATCCAATCAAGGTTAATCCTTTTCTAGTATGCCATGGCAGTTCTTATGCCCTGTTTCTCTTAGTTACAATCTGATTCGTGTATCTTACAGATCATTGCTAGCTTTCTTCCTGGAGACTCATATTCAAGCTATGACTCAGCTCAGGAAACTCTAAGGTCATTGCTGCATAGTGTGGTGAAGGTGTGACAATTACACTTCCTCATTATTTTGTCCTGATAAATGTGAAAGTAGGCGCTTCTTTGTAGTTTTGAATTGACAGCTTATTTTGGTGCTCTCATTTATGAGTTGCTTGTGGCCTCTATTTGTCCTCATGCAGGTTCCTCCCATAAAGAAAAAAGTTGTAGAGCTCAATGGTGTCCTGGTTACTCATGCTTTGATAACCATGAGAGAATTATTCATCAGATGCGCACAACACTATTCCTGGTGTGTGTCAGTGAGTACAAATTCATTTACGTAAACAGAAGTTAAAGCTTGTTCTGAATTTCACTCAATAATCCAGGTATGCAATGAGAGCAGTTTATATTGCAAAAGGAAGCCCCTTGCTTCCACCTGCTTTTGTTTCCATATTTGATGACTTGGCTTCATCTTCTCTTGATGTTTTCTTTGATCCTTCTCGAGGGTTGCTGAACCTTCCCGGTTTGTCATCAGGTAATATAATATGGCAGTATTCTTCTTCTTTAAGTTCGAAGATTATAGATTAGTCTTTGCTCTCCCATTTGTAGTTTCGAGGTTCTACTATATTATGATAGCCAATAAGGATGAATGCCTTGCTAAAAGAGAGCATAATCAAGATAATTTGTCTGCCAAAATTGGGAATCAACTCCTTTCTCCATTTAACTCATTGCTCATCTTTTTTTCAGCAATTTAGTCTCTTAAATTACTGACAAATGGCCAGGTGCGCCAGGTGCAGTTTATTTTATTTTTATAGGTTGGTTACATTGGTTGCCGACTAAGACATATAATCTCTTCAAGAATTTAGAAGATACCTAAATTGAAACTGCACTGCAATGATCTTTTTATTTTGTGCATAAGCCGTGTGTTAGGAGTATGGGTGACTTACAATTCAAAAATCATTTTTCATTTCTATTTGGTTTCCTTGGTTCTGTTGCTTGACTTTTGTTCTGCTTGTTAAGGACAGGTACCTTCAAATTAATCAGAAAAGCTATTCGTGGTAAAGGCTTCTCCGGCACAAAACGCTACTTTGGAGATCTTGAAAAAACAGTATGTTTTGTCCATTCCTTTTGGTTAATATAAAGTGTCCATACCACTTACTAGACATATTAATTGTGTGGCAGTTGAGAACTGTGGGATCTAATGTGCTGTTTGCTGCTGTTACTGAAATATCAGACTCCATTGTGAGGGGAGCAGAAACAAGTGGTTTTGATGGAATGGTAACAGTCATCATTTCTTGTTAAATTATTGTTTATTTATGCAACTAATGCTTCTAGAAATAAGATTTGATTGATTCTAGAATTGACAAAAATAACATTGTTGCTGTGCTCATTATCCTAAAGCTGAAAGGATTTAACCAAGGAATACTGAAATTGGCTATGGAGCCATCTCTGCTAGGGACTGCTCTGATGGAAGGTGGCCCAGATAGAAAGATCAAGCTTGATAGAAGTCCTACCACTGATGAGGTAATTATATTTGGCATGTAGCCATTGATGAATGAAATTTTACCACTTTTTTTTTTCTTTGATACACCTTCATTCAGTGAGGGAGATGATCAATTTAGTAGACTTTATTTATAAGCCTGTAATGTCAATATGTTGGTCAAGTAACATCTGGGAAGCAGCATTTTCTGTATTGTTTACAATTGATTTGGAAAATGTTCTCTTATATTCTGAATTGCATTTTAAGGTTGCAGGCCTTATTATACACAGAGTGCTGCCTTTCTTTCCTCTAAACGTGTTTTAAACTATTCTTTATTGGAATATTGCAGTTATATATTGAAGGTTACCTGCAAGCTATGTTGGACACCATTTATCAGCAGGAGTATCTGAGAGTCAGAGTAATAGATGATCAGGTAATTACTCTGATGCATCGGAACTTGTATTTCTTAGACATGCTGTGGAACTGCAACTTAATTCGTTAATTTGATAATGATGGCCTGTCTTTGTTTTGTTCGAATCCGAAAGTCCTCCGCAATGTGAAATCATGAGCTTGATGAATCTGCTTCAATTATTTTTCGTATTGGGGAAATCACAGGGTTAAATACTTTTCAAATTATACATGCTCCCCGTGCTAGTTATAAATTTTTTATGGTTGTGACAATGTTTTTAACCTGTCTGGTTGCTAATTTATACTTGTGCACTAGGTGATTCTCAAAAACCTACCCCCCAACAGCGCCCTTATAGATGAGATTGTGGATCGTGTGAAGGGTTTCCTCATCAGCAGGTCACTGTTAAAAGGAGATTCTTCATCTTCTTCTCGCTCCCTCCGCCATCTTCGACGAGAAAGTGTAAGTGGCCTATAAACCAATCGTAATTGCATTAAGCATATCATAAGATTCCCTTTCTTGAAAATCCGTATGGTTTCAATACATTCCCTTCATTTTATAATATTAGCAACATTTATAATGTGCATCAAATGTGTCTTTTTTCAATGTTTATACATTTCATCGGGCTTGATTATCAATGTAATAAATATACTACTAAGTTGGTATACGGCAATTTTCAACCTTAAATCCACATACACGAGATTTGGGAAAGAAAAGGGGCCCATTTTTCTCTTGAATAAACTTACGTTATTAGTAGTACAATAGTTTCAAATTTTTTGTAACATACTACTATTTGCGTAACTCTAATCACTGCTGTCTCCTAATATCAAATTAATTATACAAAATCTTCACTGCAGGAATGGAAAATCGGCCCCACTCTTCTGACATTATGCGAGCACCTGTTTGTGAGTTTTTCAATACGCATACTGAGAAAGCAAACAGATAGGTTAACGTCTAACATCAAGTGGAAAAAAGAATCAACGGCCGAAGATGGAAGAGCGATAGTCCGTGCAGACGCCAGTGAACAGGAGGACAAGGTAAAGTCCATCTGGACATGGGGGATTGGTAAGTTTGTATTTTCTGGCATTCTAGCATATATAGACGGACGTCTATGTCGTGGGATTCCTCATCCAATAGCCCGACGGATTGTCAGTGGTTATCTCTTAAGTTTTCTTGATAGAAGTGAGGCCAAAAAATGAAAGGCTATCATTAGTACATAGGTATTATTTATTTATTTTATTTTATTCAGTTAGCTACTATGTCCAGTTCTTTTGCCAACTACGTCTCGAGAGTGATGGAAAATCCAGGAATGATTTGTGATTTTGTAGATAAATTTTAGTTGCCGGAGATGAATCATTCACTTAATCCAAAGGCAAAAAAAGACTGCAAATTGTGCAAATATTGAAATTGGTTGTGTTCATATGCCTTGTGTTCGTGTTTAGGGTTGCAAACGAGCTAAGTTGAGTTGAATACTGGCCTGCTCAAGCTCGGCTAGTTAATTAAACGGACATGGATTTTCAGCTCGCTAGCAAGTTTGAGCTGAGTTTTATCGAGCGAACACCGAGCGGTTCGTGAACATTGTAGCCCTATTTGTGTTATGTGAAAAAGACAAAAATGTGATGCTTGAAGAGGAGAGAATGACTTAGTTGTAAACACTCTCCACCTAGTATTTCAAATAAATAAATAAATAAATAAAATGGGGAGCTGCAAATTGAGGTTTCTATTTTTGGTATTTTCTGCTGAAAGAAAACAAAACAAAACAGGACGTAATAACGCCCCTGGTTTGTTTCTCTTAAATCATTCAGTCCACTGTTTTATTTTTTAATATTGGGGCCTTCCCAATAAAGCCTCAACTGTATGAAATTCAAAGCGTCCCCACAAAAAATCTATTGCCTTCATTTATTATTTTAAATTGATCTCTCTTCGTTCGTCGTACGATATTAGCCGACTGATGTATCCTTGTAGAGTTTATTATTATTATTATTATTTCCATTCTCTAATAAAAATGTAAGTAGTATACAAGTTTTGGATCGAAAGGGAAAAATATTAATAAAATATTTGTGGGTTTTATAAAAAAATTATGTAGAATTATTTGGATTGTCTCATATATTTGGCGTAGGATTGCGATCCAGTACTCAAGAATCATCATAAAATAGTATAGACTATTGCCCGTCTTTTCAGTCTGAAAAACTTTAAATTTAAGGGTCACTTTAGAATAAAATAAATTTTACAATTTGAAAAATTTTGATTTGAATTTTAAATTAGTCATTTTAAATTTATTTAAAGATTCATTAGTAATTTATTTATTTATAAATAAATTTTAAAATTTAAAGAATGAAATGATTATTTCCTTAGAATGTTAGTAAAAATAATGAAATTGTAATATTGGGGAACAAAGAAGGCAATATAGATAATTTTCACATATTCCGGTGGGTGTAATAGAGATTATTCAGTTTATCTGTACATAAACATCATCTGCTATTGGTATTGCTCAACTCACCATTTTAAATCTAATTTAAAATAAAAATATTTTGAATCTTTTTAGCACATGGATTTTCTTTTTGCTTTTAGATCTTATCTTTTTGATGTTTTCTATGAAAAATAATTTAATAATTGTTGTTTAAACAGTTAATCCAATTTTTATTTCTCCTATTGTAATTCAATTAAAAACTATTTAAACAATATTATTATTACAACCTCCATTTCTAATTTATTAAAACTTTAAACAAATTTCAGTTTCTAAATAAGTGAGACTTTTTATTTTTTTTTTTAAATTAGAACGATTATACTTTTTATTTTTTTGTGATATAATTTGTTATTAGTACTCTATTTTTTATATTGAATAAATGTGAGTTATTACTTTTTACGGTATAATAGAAAGAAAATTATGATGAAAAAAGAAATATGAATAGTATTATTATTATTCTTACAATTATTATTAACTCTCTCCGATAATAATTCAATGTCAATTTCTATGTGAAAGATGGAATGGGAGTGATGTAACGTCAAGATTCACATCAATCACACATTTCTAAAATTAGTTTTACTTTTTCACTATTATATTAATTAAAGTTAAAACTAAAACATGCGTGTAAATTAATAATGAAATAATTTCCATTTCTCTTAAACAAGGGTATAATAATAGACTTTTCATATATATATATATACTCTTTTACTTACCATAAAATATGTATATAAACAATACATCTATGAAAATTTTGCTCCTATAAAGTCATTCAGGGAGTTTATTTTAGTAAACTGCTGATAATATTAATAGTACATAGGATTTGAATTTGACTCCTTGGGAAATAAACAAACCAATTATATATATATATATATATATATATTGAATAAATAAACTAATTAGATAGTATAATCTATATCTAACTAATAAAATCAATAAATTTTGCTTACCAAAGCTATGATAAAAATAATATACTACCTTTGTTTCTAATTTATTGACTTTAGAATAGGGCTGTAAGCAAACCGAGCGGCTCGCTACTCGGCTCGTTAAATGCTCGTTCGAGCTCGCTCGTTTAATAAACGAGCCAAGCTCGATTTTTTAGCTCGTTTATTAAAAGAGCACAGCTCGAGCTTGATTTTCGAGCTCGTTTACAACTTTAGGTTGTAAAAGAGCCGAGCTTGATTTTCGAGCTCGTTTACAACTTTAGGTTGTAAACGAGCCGAGCTTGAGCTCGAATTTTGAGCTCGTTTACTGAACGAGCCGAGCTCAAGCATGCCAATACTCGGCTCGGCTCGTTTACAGCCCTTCTTTAGAATAAAATTAAGTTTCTAAATAAGTGAGACTTTTGGTATTTTTTATTAGATTAAGACTATTATGCCCTTGTCTTTTAGTGAATGTAATTTGTCTTTTATATTGAATGAATGTGTATCGTTATTTTTTAGCGTAATGGAAAGAAAATTACGAGAAAAAAAAAATAGAAGTCTTAGTTAATAAAAAAGGGAAGTTATATATATATATAAGCTAAAAAGCCAAATAAAAATGCTTATGTCACCAAACAACAAATGCATGCACAAACTCTTTTTAATGTATATACACCCACTGATTTTGGAGTATCCACTATCTATAAAAAGAAACCACTAATCCAAAACCAAAAACAAATGGCCCCTCAAATTCATTTATATAAGAGATTGATCAAATGCCATTCTCATATATGTCTTCCTTCCTTTCTTTCTTTCTTCCTACTTCTTTATATCTCCAAACTAAGCTTAAGCTTAATTAATTAAACTTAATTACTTAATCAATTAATGGCTTATGTGATTCCTCAAACCCATCAATCTCTTTCTTCTTCAGAAGAAAAAGATGACCAAACTCAGCTTCTTGGTCCTATCAGCAATCAGCTTCTTTTAAAATCTTCCTCTTCTAAGGCTTTAGACAAAGAGATTATTCTGAAACGCATTCGCCACCATAAAAGCTTGAACAAGATTAAAAGTTCTTTTCAGTCTTTTGTAAGCAACTCAGAGTCAGAAAATCAAAGGTGGTTAGACCCTCAAGATGTGTTTTCTTCCCCTTGAATTTAGCTTCTGCTTATTTGTTGTTTTTTGACAAGTATAATCAATGTCGATGTTGTTGTTGTTGTAATATTGCTTAATTTATATAGCAGTTGTAGTTGCCAGCTAAATCATATTGTAGTAATTTTTTTTTATATATTTGTAGTAATTGCTCCTTATTTTAAAGCTGCTTATAAGGAGAAAATAAGCAGAAAAATAAGTTTATGTAAACATGTTAATAGACTGTTTATATCTTCTTCCTGTATGCTCCATTTCTTGTGTTCATTTCTACATTTGAATCTCCGTATAATGTTAAAGATTAGAGCTTTTTCCCTTTTTTTAAAAATAGAAAGAATTCTGTTTAATTATATATCTGCAAATAAAAGGGTTTCATATAACAAAATAAGTGATATTGGTAAATAATATAGATTAATATTTCCATATATATATTGAGAAAAAGGACATCTAATTATGTGAGTGAACATACTTAAGAGGGATGCTTAAGTTTTATTGTATAATTTGAGGGTGGAATGCTTAAGTTTAATTCATAATTAGAGTGATACCTAGTGGAAGGATAAGAAAATGTTAAAGGGGTTTAGGAAGGATGTGGCCTTCTTATTTTTCCCTCCAATTCATGATGTAAGAAAAATGAAGTTTTGAGGAATCAAAAGGAATACATTTCATGCGGATGAATTGATGTGAGTGAACATACATCAATTTGAACCGAATTATCGAACCAAATCAAACTGAAAAAAGGGTAATCGGACAGTAATTGGTTAACCATAATTGCTTATCGGAATGCATGTACCGAAGGTTGAAGGCAATGGCATGGGTTTGGTTTCAATATCAGCAAGAGTTGCGATAAATATTTGCTAAAATACTTCAGTAATTGATCGGTAAAACTAGTCGATAATCAGTTACCAGTTAAAAGCAGCACTATGTAAAATGTAATTTCATACCATAAAATAAGAAAATAAGGCTTCTCATTTTCAAAATGTATCAAAAAGGAGAGGAGACATTGTTTGAATCCAAATATGAGTAGAACACCATTACTAGAATTGCACTTCCCATCATGCCTCTGAAAGACTTGCATTAGTAGATCCAACTTTAAGATCCACAAATCCCCACTTTTCTAATCAATAATGCTGCAATCCCAGACACAAATAATGGACACTCATTTCAATCAATTAGAGCAATAAAATAATTCATCCATTACTAAAATGCGCTCTTACAAAGCACCAAAAATGATACTATAAGAATTAAGAACTGATTCAATACAGAATTACATGCCTTTCCCCATCTGGCTCATCAATCTTCACTTCCCCTTTTACTCGTTCGTTAATGGAATCGGCTTTCTTTAGCTTTCTGGCGCTTGTTATCGAAAAGGACTCACTTAAGAACAAAAATACACAAACTAATCATTTCAATAAGCCAGTTGTAGAAATGAGGCGAAGAGCTTGGCTGGAATTTTTCAAAACTGAAGATGATCTTAAAACCTCCATTTTCTTTTTCTTTAGAAACTCTAATGAGTTCTGTAAGCATGGAGGAGGTGGCATTTCCTTCAAAATAACAGTTTCCTTCCTGCAAAGCACAATTCAAGAATATAATTCCAGAAATTTTCTTTTAACCCGTGTTTCAAAAGTTATTTTTTAAAAATTACGTTTCCTTTGAGTCTTACCCTGAGGTTTTAAGCTTCTTCTTCCTTGGAGGAAGTTTAGTCTCAACCTTCTCATCATCTTCAGAGTCTGATAGGAAAACTTTCCTGCAGAATAAAACCCTATTGGTTAAAATTCTTAATGCAACGAACAAATACCCTAGTGCAAAAAACTTAAGAGTGAGTGTTGGAGGAAGAACCATCGGATACATACTTTTCACGAGCTGCAAGCAGCTGAACGATGTCATTTGGAAGCATTCCTGCAGTACCTGAAGTCACAGTCTCCTTTTCCTTTTTCTTTTTCTTATCTTTCTCCTTTTCCTTGTCCTTTTCCTTTTCAGTTTCCATTACATCTTGAACACTCCCATCTACTACTTTAGATGGTCGTGGTGTTTTCCGTTGTGCCCATAATCTACGCCGTTCTTTACCCTCTCGAGAAACTCTATACAGCAGAATGTAAACACATTTGTAAAACATAATCATACAATGAATCTATATATATATATATATGAAATCAAAACTAAGACACCATCATTTCACAAAAATATCAACTCAACAGCAGGAATAATTATTTCTTAAAACAAACTAAGCAAATATATTAGATAATTACTGATTTTCATCTTATGGCTATGATTGTACTTAGAAGGAAATTTACTTCCATCAACCGAAACACATCGTCTTTGAATAAATATGACTGTAAATTTCAGACTCCAAAAATTTCTCTTCTTTTTTCTATTTCTAAGTTATTGAAAGAAAAACTAGCACAAATAAGAAAAACAACAAATTGTATTTGTTGTTCCTGGCAGCAGCCATTGTCCAGCAAAAATTTAGGAACTATTAGAAAAATTCAGGATCTATGCACTAGTAAGAACAAATCTATATGGTTCTTCCATGATTTTTTTTTTTTTTTAAAATTAATCAGCAAACAACAATAACTAAGCAAAAGAACAATCTTAATCTCTCTACAAAACCCAACAATCACATAATTGGAAGGAAATAAGAAATTACCTTGCTTTATTTTCTTTCTGAACTTTTCTTATTTCTTCGTCTTGCTTTACTCCCTGAAACCACAAAACACCTTATGAGCTCCGTTCTGCATAAGCAGTGAAAAAAAATTTTGAAAATAGAGAGAGAACTGGGAAAAACTGGTTAGTACCTGCTCCGACGTGAACTCCTCAGGTGCGTCGGAATCGGAATCGTCCCTTCCTGACATTTGATTAGATTCTGAAAGTCCGAGTCCTGTTCAGGTAAATTTTGAGTTCTAGGGTTTAAGGATGTTATTGATTGGAGTGATAGATCGAGGGGGAAGGTTCTGCTCTTTTTTTTTTTTTTTGGAGTGATCAGATTTTATTGGGCTTGATATAGGCCTAAATGTCAATCCAATAGGTGAGTATATCCATTGGCCTCATTAGGCCCAAAGGAAAAATATAATCACAAATACTACCTAACCACATAGCCTAACTAAAATTATGGAAATACATGAAAATAAAAGAAAACTCATGGCACAATATATAGTTTGCTCCCTAAACTATGGACGAAGACTCAATTGGCAACCTAATATTTGCGAGGCACTAGTTGGCTTCCTGAACTTATAAAAATTCCTACAATTTCGTTCTTGATAAGAATTAAATGAGCACGTATAATACAAACAGTTACGAAGCTAAAATTTTTTCATCCTACTCCTCTAGCCAAGTACAAAAATGTAATGTTTTATAAAAAAATTCAACTTCAATTTCCAGTAGTGAATAGCGGAAATAAGGGGTCCATTAGAATCGTCTCTTTGTAAGAGTACTAAATATGGCTTACTTTTAACGGATTATGCACTGATTGGCCAAAACAGCATAAAAAGTGTTCGGACTCCATAGTTACCTTCCACCGGAAATTGCTATCAATATGGTGGCTGTTTAAACCGGAAGGGAGAGCTGAAAGAGGGAATTCAAACTATGCCTTCGCTCTCCAACACACCACTGGAAAAAAGCCTTGATTTATGCGCTTGAAGTTTTTGATCATGTGACCCGATTCTGACCTGTAGGTTTTTCTTCTCCGACTAATTATTGGCAAATTTGAGGGCATTGTAAGACCTATTGTGGCCTGAGGAATCTCCTAGTGACCTTAAATAGTTCAATCGGTCATCGAAGGCTACAATTTCGCCAATTAAAATTTCAATGCTCTCTTGGTTAGTGAATGAGGTTGAAGAAGGCTACTCATATAATATAGTCTTTGAAAATTTATTTATTTTTATTTAAATCCTTTTTTGAGTAAAAATGAAAAAAAATAAAAAAAACTAAAATTTCTATCAAGCACTTACCTGCACTCATTAGCATGTGATTTCAAACTCTCACGTTCCTACATGACAAGATATTAAAAAGTACCAATTTTTACAAGTTCAAGGAGTCAGCTGGTGCGTCGTAAATATTAGCCAACTGATTTTTTTTTTTTCTTTATAGTTTATGGAGTAAAATATGTATTGTGCCAAAAACTCGTTAAATCATAATGGATTTAACAACTAGGTAAGCCGGAGTAAAAACCCAGCACCATCTACTTTTTCGCGGCCAAATGACACGCTTTGATGAATAATTAAGGTTAGCAATTTGGAAAAACATCCGGTATCCATGTAATATCAAATTTGAAAATTTTCTCTAATTAAATTGAATAGATATAGTATTAAATTTTTTACTCCATTTATTGATAATGGGTAGATTATGGAAAATAGTACCTATTCTCACCAAATTAAATCATCTCCATTACTTTTGAATTGTTCTTAATTAATTCGTCCATTATGAAAAAAAAAATTAAAAACTTCTTTTATAAAATACTATTCACTATTAACATCTATCACTCTCTTTGGTATGTGAAGCTACTACGTATTAAACCTTCCCACCACAATTCTACCATTATAGTGTCTTGTCTTACTTAATGTTATGCATTTTTTCCTCTACACTGATTGGCTATATATCAAAACTATAGGCTTATTGGAGAAAAGAAACATCTTAATCCAAAACTAATTGATTGAGAAAGGAGTATTAATTAAAATTTAAGTTCATAAATAGACATTCAAATTATCATTCACTCAAGTTGTATTTTCTATCATATATATAGATAGAACGACAGACAATTACAATCCATGTTAACATTAAAATTACTTTTAATGAATTTGTTCAAGAGAGACAAATGTTGTATTCTCTTTATTACCAAAGAGACAATATCAGTAAACGTCAATGGTCTGATCTTTATACACGAAGAAAATATCTGTTATGAGCACTTTACTCTTTTGTCGCCTAATTCGGTTTTAGACTTAGTCTCTTGAATTAGAAGTACACGTAGTTTAGAAAAAGAAATTATTAAAAAGGAATTAATTCAGTCCTCAAAAAGAAATTGGAGAAGCAAACTTTAAAAATCAAGAATTCAAAAACATGTGAAAAGATATTAAAAAGAAAAAAAAAAAAGAACTGTTCATAAGAGACTTAGAAAGAAAGAAAGAAGGGTATCATATTAAAAATATAAGATCATGTGACCCAATTTTGACCCATAGGTTTTTTTCCCTCTCCGACTAATAAACGGCAAATTTGAGGGCATCACAAGACATGTTGTGACCTGAGAAATTTCCTAGTAGTTGAGTCAGTCATCGAAGGCTACAATTTTGCCAATTAAAATTTCAATGCTCTCTTGGCCAGTGAATGAGGTTGAAGAAGGCTACTCTTTTATATTTACACTATAGTCCTTGAAAATTTATTTATTTTTATTTAAATCCTTTTTGGAGTAAAAATGAAAAAAAAAAAAAGTTTCTATCCAGCACTTACCTGCACTCATTAACGTGTGATTTCAAACTCTCGAGTTCTAGCATGACAAGATATTAAAAAGTATCAATTTTTACAAGTTCAAAGAATCAACTGGTGCTTCACAAATGTTAAGTAGCCAACTAATTTTTGGCTGATAGTTTATGAAACAAAATATGTATTGTGCCAAAAACTCATTACCGACCAAACAAACATACATAAACCTTGATAAGAAGGAGAAATAACAGCATAAATCAATCATTGCTCAATGAAAAGTCTGACATATTTGAACCTTAATGGATTTGATAACTAGGTAAGCTGGAGGAAAAACCCAACATGATCTGCTTTTTTGCGAGCAAATGTCACACTTTGATGAATAGTTAAGGTTAGCAATTTGGAAAAACATTCGGTATTCATGTAGATTATGTTAAATCGAAAGCCAAATTATTCAATTTTCTCTAAGTAAATTGAATAGATAGAGTATTAAATTTTTTACTTCATTAATTAATAATGGGTAGATTATGATAAATAGTACCTATTCTCATCAAATTAAATCATCTCCATTACTTATGTGGATTGTTCTTAATTTTTTTTGAATTGTTCTTAATTAATTTGTTCATTATGAAAAAAAAATAATAATAAGTAAAATAAAATAAAACTTCTTTTATAAAATACTATTCACTATTAACATCTATTATGACTCTATTTGGTATGTGAAGCTACTACGTATCAAACCTTCCCACCACAATTCTACTATTATACTGTCTTGTCTTACTTAATGTTATGTTTTTTTCACTCAACACTGGTTGGCTATATATCAAAACTATAGGCTTATTGGAGAAAAGAAACATCTTAATCCAAAATTAAGTAATTGAGAAAGGAATTTTAATTAAAATTCAAGTTCATAAATAGACATTCAAATTATCATTCACTCAAGTTGCATTTTCTATCATATATATATATAGAACGACAGACAACTATAATCGATGTTAACATTAAAAATACTTTTAATGAAT
This sequence comes from Croton laevigatus, assembly GCA_949640765.1. Lineage (NCBI taxonomy): Eukaryota > Viridiplantae > Streptophyta > Magnoliopsida > Malpighiales > Euphorbiaceae > Croton > Croton laevigatus. Next base: position 30,827 of record CATIWJ010110106.1, read on the forward strand.
TTGATCAAGAGAGACTAATGTTGTATTCTCTCTGTTACTAAAGAGATGATATCAGTAAACGTCAATAGTCTCAATAAACGTCAATAGTCTGATCTTTATATACGAAGAAAATATCTGTTATTAACAATTTACTCTTTTGTGGCCTAATTCAGTGTTAGACTTAGTCTTCTAAATTAGAAATACACGTAGTTTAGGAAAAGAAATTATTAAAAAGGAATTAATTCGTATATATAGAACGACAGACAACTACAATCGATGTTAACATTAAAAATACTTTTAATGAATTTGGTCAAGAGAGACTAATGTTGTATTCTCTCTATTACCAAAGAGACGATATCAGTAAACATCAATGGTCTGATCTTTATATACGAAGAAAATATATATTATTAACATTTTACTTTTTTGTAGCCTGATTCAGGGTTAGACTTAGTCTTCTGAATTAGAAATATATGTAGTTTAGAAAAAGAAATTATTAAAAAGGAATTAATTCAGTCCTCAAAAAGAAATTGGAGAAGCAAACTTTAAAAATCAAGAATTCAAAACATGTGAAAAGATATTAAAAAGATAAAAAAGAACGGTTCATAAGAGACTTAGAAAGAAAGAAAGAAGAGTATCATATTAAAAATATAAGATCATGTGACTTATAACAATTCTTTTGGCTATTATAATGGCCGACATTGTACCAATATTTATTCTTTACACATTTTGATTTTCCTATCTTACTGCTGCTGCTGGACAATACCAGTTGAATAATTGATTGATTATTCGTCTGCAAAGCTTGATTTATCCGGAGACGTAGCCAGCCCGTAATATGCTCTAGGGATTGAACCCAAAACACATATTTTGTTTTAAGCAACATCTTTCACTAAGTCATTTTTAGATTTTTTTTTTTTCACTCTAATCTCTATAGGGTCCAATACTGCCATAACCCTTCCCTACGATCCTGAATTTTCTAATTATTAAATAATAAAATACACCAAATGCCCATAACATATGTATGCCATGATCTTATTAATCTGTATTTGCATATTATTATATAAAAATATATATTATGGATATATTTCTCCGTTTATTTGGTTGTTACAGAAAATAATGTTTCAAACTTTTTTTTATAAAATCTAATTTGTAATTATGTTGTAATTAATATTATTATTAGTGTGTTTGCATCATTCTAGACAGCTTATGCAACCACCAAATAATAAATTTCACATACTGATATTATTTTTCAATCAACATTAATTATATTTTCAAAACTGATATTACTAATATCTGAGTAAATAATTATTAAAAATAAAATTGAATTCTTTTTATTAGCTAGCTATACAATTTATACTAAGAGTAATTTTTTCCAAAAATAAATATGTGTTCAATCATTAACAATACTTACTCTGCAGATATTATCACCCTTTAAAAATTATTATATATTCATTTAATTATTAATTCATGAAACGTTAAATTTTCAATATTTTTTCCATGAAATAAATGGAAATAAAAAAATTAAAAATTATGAAATTCTTAAACATTGACTAACATTTTTCCGATGATAATGCCAATCATAAAAATAATAAAATATTCCATGTTAATCTTAAGCAAAAACAACAATTAATTAACTAATTAATTAAAACAAGTATATTAATTAGTTAAAACAGCATGGAGGACGTGGTAGGTTTATCAATTTTGGAAAATATTATTTTATAAAGATAAGCAAAGATTATAATAATATTTTTGGGAGTCAAATTAGCATTTTTTTTAAATGAATTCTATTATCATTTTATTCATCTCGTTATAAATATAGATAAATTTAGAACAAACGATAAATATGATAATAACATTACTTCTAAATGATGAAAAATTAATACTCAAATTTTCGTTGCTCCATCTTGTGGTGTTCATAAACGACAAATTGATTCTTATTTTGTCTTTAAATAAGTCTAATCGGCAAAGATCCAAACACGAACTTGTGATCATCATCTCTTTTATACAAAAAGAAAATTAATCTTTTACGAAAGAGGACCAAATTCTTATGATGAAATAGCTCATATTCACCTCAAAAGTGAGAAAAAAAAAATTTATTAAAAGGAGGATAATAAAAAAATATATAAAAACATCAAATTTACTAAAAATATTGAAGAATTTAAGATTATTTATTAAAAAAATAAACAAAATAATGATTCGTAGTCAAATTAGCATGTTATTTTTATGTGGGGCATTACATTTTGTAACATCAACAGTCAAATATCGCTGCTTTCTTCACAATAATTCTCAATTTTTCATTGAGAGATTGATATCTTTGACTTCAAATATTTGATTCCATCATTTATTTTATTTTTAATTTTTAAATATCAAAAAATAAAATAAAAATCTGCAATTATCATTTGAATTTAAGAACGTTTATAACTATCTCAATTATTAATTAAGTATCATTTTAATAAAAAAAATAATGAAAAAAAAATTCATGAAATTTATATATTCAAATATATTGCCTTAATTTATTGTTTCAAAGGAAAGTGAATAATGAGGTGAAGATTTCATTAGTTATTTACAAAAATTATAGTTTCACCCCTAAAATTTGTCCTAATTAATAACATGTCGGCTTGATGCAAGTAAACATTAAAGAACTAATATGGGATGAAATTGAAGAAATCCACTTCCGCATTGTAGACGCTCTAATAAGGGAGAATAGGACTTCCTATGAAGAAGTCAAATTTCACGATAGTTGAGCTTTTTCTTTTTTCCAAAAAAAGTAACTTCTTTTTTTTCCAAAAAAAGTAATTTCTTTTTTTTTTTTCAACTCAAGGAAGTGTATCTACTTAGTTATAAATGTAAATAATTTATATTTTATTCTTATTTTTTATTAGAACTATTTATTATAATGATATTTATAATAGTTTAGTATTTTATTTTATTAAATAATTCAACTTTACGAGAATTTATTAAACAAAGTAAAATATATTTATTCTTTATTTTCCGAAAAGTAAGTCAATTTGAACCAATCTATACCATTACGGAAGTTAGTTTTTGGGACGGAAGGATAAATATATTATTATTATTATTATTATTATTATTATTTACTATATATGAAGCTATTAACGGACCGGACAACATCGTGGGCTACATAGCAAGGGGCAGCCCTCCATTTTGCACTAAATAGGTATTGACAGTATAGTTAGTATGAAACGAACATGAGACCTTCATATTTTACTATTTTCATGGTAAGTAGAATGACCAACATGTCACACCATGATTAGCAGGAATAAATATTATTAAATTCTATAGGAGTTGAATTAAAAATAAAATAAAATATTATTTATTATTAATATTTTTATGATAAATATTTTTAAATAAAAATAAGAATTATCTACCTTTAAAATTAGGGAAATGGATTTCCTTGGAGAAGGAAATTTACTTCCCAAAAACAAGGAAAGTTGAATTTCTCACTAAGAAAAGCTTCTTCAATATTTATGAAACAAACATTTAACTTTTCAAAAAATTAGTAACTCAACTTCTTAGAAAGCTCAACTTGCTCCTTTTAAAACATCTACAATGCTAAAGTTCATTTTGATTAATATGTGATGTACTTTAGAAGGTATGAAAACTGATTTGGATGAATTATAGATATTTAATTCTAAACATTTATCTCCAATACATGATTTTCAATTATATTTTCTTTCTTATTTTTTAAAATTATAATTTAATGTATAATCAGTCACAGTATATGATAGATGTGGACATTGTTTAGAAGACCGTCTTGAAATAGAGAGTGCGTTATTCAATGGCAGAGCATCTCCAATGCTAATATGGATTACAGCTGATGTGTTAATTAAAATAAAAAGTGCGAATATGATTAAATCTTTGTTTGTAAAAGTTCACTTTTAAAATTTTTTCTCTAATGTAATATCTTTCATTCTCTATTTTCTTTTCTTTCTGAGTTACAATTTAATGAACAACCAATCATTAATAAATTTAACAGAGACATTATCTAGCAGAGCTTCTAGAAATAAAAAATATGATAAACATTGTCTATTGACACGTCATCTTGAATCTAAAATAGAAATTAGAGTATCTACAATGCTAATGTACATTAGTTTAATCCACTTGTAACAACAGAAAAATAGAGAAATAAAAGAAAAGACACTCTAATGCTAACGTGCATTGATGATGTGAAGCAAATATAGATTTGACATTATTTAACTTACCTCCTATTAAACAGTCTTCTAAACAATATTTAGATTTATAGATGGATTGTGACTGGTTTTCACATACAATTATAATCTAAAAGAAAAAATAAAATGTTTCGAGTTAGAGATAAAATTTGCAAATTGAATGTCTACTTTAAAACATTTATATGCATCACCATTCACATTTTTCACTGTATATTACACATAAATCAACAGAAAGTGTTGGATTAGAGATACTTTTAACTTTTGAGATATTTTTTAAAATTCTTTCTATTTTTCTAATGTTGCGATAAAATGGATACAATACGCTCTTGAAATATAAATACTCTTAATGTACACGTTAGCTTTATATCCAGAATACACGTTAGTATTGAAAATTATTTTTTGAAAAATCTATTTATTTTTTTAACGTGTTAAATAAATAAGAACAGTCTATGTTTGACGATATTTACTCACTCACTCCCAATCAAACGGTACGTATCACATCATAACATTTCAAAACCGTCAATCAAGTTACTCATTACCATCAAACATAAATTGTTTTGTCCATCGGGTTTAAATAAGATGGATGTGGATATCCGTGATTGGATCCAACCTAACCGATTTGGTTAATAAGATAGTGAAATTGCCTTACTCTTAACGGCTATTAACGTCTACACAGGGGAACTGCCTTACTCATAACGGCTATTAACGTCTACACAAGCGAAACGCGCTTAATCCACGTCAAACATTTTACTCATTTTTACACTTATGCCCTCCTAATAATTACCCCAACTAATTATGATTAATCAAATCAAATTTCCTCAATTAAATAAGTAATAATATGCATTATATTTTTTTTCTTTTTGCAAAAGCATTAAATGTTATATATAATACAATTTCACGTAAAATTATAGTAATTCACTGTTTCTTAAGGGTATTTTAATAATTTACTTCACACATATCTTCAAAAACAAAAAAATTTTGCTTCATATATCAATTTTTTTTTTTCAAAAAATATAGTTGCTTAGCCTCAAAATATTGGCTTATAAATAAACATACTACAATTGTATCATATTTAAATTGAACTTGTTGCTAATATGATGACCCAATACAAATTTTTTCGCGTTGAATACATATGATGTTCTTTCTCAAACTTTTTGGAGGCTCTGTTCTAATAATGAAAATGAGTCCCCTATATTATTGGGAATAATTGATTTTTTTTTTACCTGATGGAAGAAAATGAGAAATTGACAAGAATTAGCTGGAAAATTTCTTCTTTCATCTAACATAGAAGGCAAAGAGTTTATGAAAAGTAATGGATTTTTAAAATTTAGAAGTCCTAAAAATATGGGGACTCTGTGCAAATGTTCTGCTTGCATAGCTTTATCAACGGTCCTGTTGTTATGTTATTTTCAAATTTTATTTTGGGTCAGTAGAATTTATTTATGAGTTAATGTGTAGAAATTGAACTTTGCTTGTTAAATTCATTAAATCAACAGTTTTTTTTGGACTAAAACAATCTAAGTTTTCTTTTTGCAACTTTTGAAAGTGGACTTCTTTCTCTTTTTTAGAAATAATAATTAAGCTACTACTAATTATGCATATCAATTTAAAAAAAAAAAAAATTATGCTTTTATTCTAACTTTGTTGGGAAAGTCATAATACTCAACTTAACCATGTTTAATCTTAATTAATCAAGTTGGTTTATTTGGATTTTTCTTCTTTTAAAGAAAAATTCTATCCAATATTTATATATATAGGTAACGTAAAGAAGTAGAAAAAAGAAATGATATTAGAATAGAATCATTTGGTCTCTTTTGGTTTAGTCAAAGAGAATAATTAAAACCTTGATTTAGTTGACTTTAGTATAAAACTAAATAGTATACAACTTATTAGTTACTCCAACTAGGATTAGGTTCTCATTCCCATTTTGGAGGATTAGTTAGTCCAAAAATCATTTTGAATCATGTCTAAAAATATAATATCCAAAATTTATAAGATTCTTAAAAAAAAAATCTCAAAATTAAAAAAAAAAAGTCTTAAGATTTTTATGTTAGAGGTTGAAAGTTAAAATTTTTTTATATTACTAAAATATTATATTAATTATGAGTTTCAGTTCGGTCTAATATATAAATTTATATATTTAAATTTATTAAAAAAATAGAAAAAAAAAATTATATATCGACAATTGAAAAGAAATAAAATAAAATAAATTTATTTATTAATAGTTGTGGCTCGCAGCGAAACAAAATAAATTTATTTTACTATAATTTCAAAATGCGACATTTATATGGAAATTAAAAGGAAAAAAATTGGGACCCATATTATTAGTGGTGTAACCTTTAAAAAATCAGGTTATTTAGATCATATTATTATTTTCAGTTACAGTCAAATCTCTTATAATTGCGTGCTGACTGTACCATCCTCTTTTTGTCTTTTCAGAACTAATACATGGGTATATATATATGTACATCCATATCCTCCGTGGTCTTGACGTTCAAGGGTATTTTCGTCAAACAACACTACTATATGGGCAAATATGTAAATTCTCATTTCCTCTGGCCTTAAAGTTAAAGGACATTTTCGTCATTATAAAAAATATGATTTTAGTCAAGGTTATTTATATTAGTCCAGAAAAAGCAATGGAAAATCTTATTCTACAAACAGTATACAAACCATACAAAGGTTATTGCTTTATATTCATATAATAATTTGTTTGTTTCCTTATTTTTGCAGTGGAACATTTTAGATTACGACTGTTTGATTATAGAAAATAGGAAATTCAGAAGAAGGAAGAAAAGGGTTTTGAATTTTCTTTTGTTTTGTTTCTGTTTCTAAGTTGAAAAAGAAAAGGGTTTGTTGATGATGATGATAGCTTGAATTGGAAATTGCAGAGCAATTACACAGCCATCGAAGAAAGTTTCAGAAGGAAAGGTAAATACTCATAAATTCTTGACCAACCAACCAACTCTAAAAAATCCCAATTCCCTCTTGAAAGTTCCTAACTTTAATAAAAAAAAATATTATAACTCTTTTTTCTTCAAATATCCTGAATTTGTACTAATTACCATTAATGATGCTTCTGTTCTATGATGCATTCAATGGTTTCAGATGGCT
>CATIWJ010110134.1:0-10043 GCA_949640765.1 Croton laevigatus
CAAGAACTACAACATTCAAATATGCGAACCTTTATGGAATCAAATTTCTCAAGTCCCCATAGTTAGCCTTTATGTGCCGTCCCCTAATTTGGAATCCCTCCTCCCCAAATAAAGGAAAAAGGTTAAGTAGGCTTGGCGTTGAATCTGGTAAAGAAGATGATGCACGAGATGCTTTAACTTGATTCGATGATTCTTGAATTGGAGGGGTATTCAAACTCATTTGATGAATTTGAAACTGGATTTCCCTGACAGTTGAAGCATCCCCTTCTTGATGTGGATTATGATTAAACTTAAGATTTTCTTCTCTGCTATAATGGCTGCTTGTAGCATCACCATCAGCTATAAGTGGCCGCGGTGGCGCTCGGTTGCAAGACTAGAAGGGCGGCGGCAGAGGACTTTTCACGAGGACGAAGTTGAATTCCGGCATTTTACCAACAACAAGACAAACGAAGCAAGATTGGGCAAGAGAGAGAGTGTGGGACAGGTTATAGTAGTGCCACGTAAGCAATATTACCGGCTCCCACCGAGAAAAGGGTAAAAACTATTTCTTCGCAAATTTATTCAAAGGTCAGGTATTTTTGTGAAAGAATTTAAAGTTTAGGTACCGCTGTGAAAGAACCCCAAAGTTCAGGTATTTTCAATATAATTGACCCAAAATTATATTTTGAATCTTTACAAAATACCGAAAAATTTCCCAAATATTCGTTTCCTTCGTTACCAACAGCCGTTTATTATTGGAAGGACTGCCGCTGTGGATTTTGAAACTCGAGAGAGATCAATCAAAATCTTGATCATGGTAACTCACGATTCTTGTTTTTGAATTGGTATATATGCAATTTCGTATATAGGTTATAGGATTTTGCGATTAGAATTAGCAATTGATCTATATTGTTGTTTAGGATTCCGATCCATTAGGGTTTTTTGTATTTCATTTGTGACTGATTGATCTTTGAAACGTCTGAATTTTTGTTTTGATAGGTTCTTCTACAGCTAGATCCGTTTCTTAATGAACTTACAAGCATGTTTGAGCAGAGTACTGAGAAAGGGACTGTTTGGGTTACTCTGAAACGATGTGAGTGTAAATTCGTATATTTTCTTTTCTTTTTTCCTCTGATTAATTTTGTTTTTGGGTTACGAAATTATGTGAACTTTCTGTTGGAATTTTTTCATTAATGTTTGTATTTTATTTGTATATTTTAGCATCACTGAAGTCTAAGGTGCAAAGGAATAAAATGAAAACTGCTGGAACACCCATTGAGTATCGGTGTCTGATTCGTGCTACGAATGGAAAAAAGACGATCTCTACTTCGGTATCTGCCTTTTCCTTGCTAGTTCTTTTGTGTTTTTTCATGACATTGTTGTCTAAATTTCATTTACTTCAAATCCAGTGAGGCCATTAGGAATATTTCAGATCTTATGTTTTAGGGAAAGTAAACTTTGCATGAATTCAAGGACAAAGTAATACTACATTGTTTCAGGAGTAAAGTAGATTCTGTAATGTACACTTGCTTATACTTTGTTTTGTTTACAAATAAGTTTGCTGATAGAGGATTTTATTTCATGAATATCCTTACTTTTCATTGTTAATACTGAATCTCAAAATTAGCTTTTGACAGCACTATAACTATTGACTCTAGTTCATGCTTTTACTACTTGAGTCAAAGGCATTGTAGAAGCATTCAAGATTTAGGATTTAATGATGTTTTCATTTAAACATATTACTTGAATATCCTTTTTGTGACAATAAAATTATTTTTTGAGTTCTCTTGCTGTTAGTTTGGAAAAATTGTGAAGCTAGGTAATGCTAGCATAAGTACTTGTCTATATGTAACTAATAGCTCTATGTTTAACTGCTGTGTTTGCTGTTCCTTCTGGTCTTTTGCTGCACTTCTTTTTCAAATTTTGTAATCCTTGTTCTAACCACAGCATTTTGTTTGGTGCTGTGCTGTGGAATTTTTGTTCAAAGAATTGCATATATGAGATGAAAGAATGAATTCTTTACTACTTCTGAATAGTTTTCGTACGTTTAAGCATTTGAGTTTAATGTTAGGGAAAGTTTCTCGGTAGACTTTTGAATGAATATTAAGGCATGGATTGTGGTAAACAGGATGTAGTTTGATATGATCCTATTTGCTAGTAGGCAGAATGTTTGACTAAGCCTTTTGATCCTATGTGCCGTGATATGTTTTAATGGCTTGTTTAAATTACTCTATTTATTCTATTGAAATTCACCGTAGAAGAATTGAAGACTTGAAATTTATATATTTGTAACTTAGAATTGCTTTGCTTGATTATGAATAGAATTTTTGTTTCTCTCTCTCTTTTCTTGCTCTTTAGCTTGTCTCACAGAGGCTTTCATGTTTTTACTCTCTCTGAAGGTTGGAGCAAAAGATCATCAACGCTTTCAAGCTTCATATGCAACTATTCTAAAGGCCCACATGACAGCATTAAAGAAGAGGGAGAGAAAGGACAAGAAAAAGGCTGCAGGGGCAAATAAGAAAGAGGGTGTCTCAAATAGTTCCAAGAGGGCCTGAACTAAGCCTCTGTATAAACTGAATACCTTTTGACATGTCCAATTTTTGAGGATGCTAAAATTTCGAAAAAAAAAAATTAATCCGGAAAAGAAAAATGTTTGTTTGGTTTTGACCAATTTCTGGGATTGTAGGACAAGGTTTTCACTGCCCATTTGAGGATGCAGAATCAGTTTATGTGATAGTTTTCAGAAAGGAGGAATTGCACATCTCTTCTAGCTGGTTTGCATTTTGATTAAGTTTTTGTATGAGATTGGCCTGTCAAGAAGTATGATGAGCATTCAAAATATGATTCCTATGAACTTCTCAAGTTCAGAGGATTTAGTATCTAATTAAAGAAAATGATAGAGCTAATCAAATTTACTGAATCACAAAATACAGGAATACAGGAAAATATTTGTACTTCAAATTCCTGAAAGAATTTAACTCGAGTTACCTGATTGTTTATTTCATTAAAAAAAAATCCCCAATAAAAATCCTAAAAAGTTTGACGACAAACTCATAAACTCTAAATGCCGCCAAAGTTCCTCCTTTGAATGCTATACAAAACTATTTCGCTGCAAACTAAGAATGTAAGATCCAAAGCTTTTTCTGGCAGCAAAGGTACTTAAGAATGTAACGTTCAGAGCTTTTTCAAGGCAGCCAAGGTACGCAGCATCATATCGCTAAGAGAGCTACTACATTTTAGACTACTAATCTGAACCTGCTTCTGATTCCAACATAGACGTCAAAATTTGCCTGTAGTTTGCAGGGCTGCCGTAACTAGTTTGGGTGTTGATGATTTCACTCCCCAGCCAAAACATATCAAGCAGCTTCGGTTCTGTTAGTTTCATGTAGAACTTTTTCCACCTGTACATGGTTCTTCTTAAACGAACACTTACTTCCTTTTAAAAGATGCTTGATAAAGTCCTTTGCTAGACGAGTTAACTCCTCACCACTGATTATGAAAACATACTGCATTAAAAACCGTTGAAGAAAAACAATGTCAGCACACGAGTCAAAGATGCTATTGCTGGAAGACAACACCAGTTCTACATTGTGAACTGTTGGAATTTGTTGGAAAAGAGAGGAGAAAGTGAGCTTCAAAGTAAAACAAATGACAGAGAACAAAAACAGAAAGGAGAAGGAAAACAATGGAAAACAGAGGAGGAGAGGAAATTAAAACTTCATTTCATAAAAACAAAAGATTTATAAGAGATTTTTTTCCTCTTTTTCTTCTTCATTCTCTTCACTCTCTCTCTTTTGCTCTCTTTTACAATCTCTATTGATTTTCTCTGCTGCAGCTTCTTCTTCTTGCTGCTGCTACTTCACGTTTCTGCTTCTTTTTCCTCTTTTATAGACAAAATGTGGCTTAGGAGTCAACACCTACTCTACTTAAGTCATTCTTCTTTTCTTCTTCAGTTGGTGGCAGCCCATACTTCTTTTCCCTTAAGGAAAGTCATTTCTTTTGGCAAAAATGTCAACACACTTAATGTGTACTCCAACACTCCCCCATGATGAAATTTTTGCTGAACTTGAAGTTTCTAATTTTGCTCTTCAAGTAGCTGAAATTTTTCATCTTCAAGGCATGGAATATTGGCTGCTGTTGATCTTCAAAAGGCTCCCCTAGGATATAGATATCAGTTTAGAAACATGTAGGTCTTCTTCAATTTTCAGTTTAGAGACTTAAAGGTCTTTTCTTCAATTTCAGTTTAAAGACTTGATGGTCTTTTCTTCAAATTTCTGCAATTTATGGACTTGCTGGTCCACGCTTTCAAAGGTTTTCCTGCAGTTTAACGACATACCGGTCTAAGAAGCAAATTCTTTTGTTTTTCATTTTCAGTTTAAGGACATGAAGGTCCAGCTTTCAAAGGTTTTTGTTTTTTCAAAAACGTTTCCACAGCCCCTCAAAGATCATTGGAGCTCTGATACCATGTTGGAATTTGTTGGAAAAGAGAGGAGAGAGTGAGCTTCAAAGGAAAACAAATGACAGAGAAATGCAAAAACAGAAAGGAGAAGGAAAACAAAGGCAAACAGAGGAGGAGAGGAAATTAAAACTTCATTTCATAAAAACAAAAGATTTATAAGAGATTTTTTTTCTCTTTTTCTTCTTCATTCTCTTCACTCTCTCTCTCTTTTGCTCTCTTTTACAAATTTTCAGAAAAGCATAATTTTAGATGCCATTAAGATTAAGCAATTTTATTGTACTATTTCACTGTTTTGTTGAGAAACATTTATGAAATTCCCAACTAAGTAACTTCTCCAAATAGCACCTCAAATGACAATGCTAAACATAAACTTTGGTTCCATTTTAATCAACTTGTTTAGCACATACTCTACATGCAAGGACAAACAGAAAGTTTGGTGGAAATAGAAGGAATTATTATTATTAATTTTAAGTAGCAGAATGCATATTTTCCTTCAAAAAAATAAAATAAAATAAAAAACATTAGCAGGATGCATATTTGGCATGCCATTTGCACCAGTCTCAATACGTGCTAGTTTGTTTTTCCATCTAGTTAAAAAGTAAGATAAGAAAAATAATCACCAACAAATCTCTCACTCTCTCTTTCGCACACACACAAATGCCCACATCAGTTCTGCATTAGTCTGCTCTAATTTACTAGTATATTTGCATTGAATTAACAATTAAGAAATGCATGCCAAAAACCCATGGACAAACAGTCTTTTGAGGGAGAGAAAAGTCTCCTACACAATAACAGTAAATGTGTGTAGAGGTGGTATCAAAGCCAAGGCTACAAGACACTGAATCTATGCATCATATAGAAGTCAACAGAAGCAATTTAATAGTGAGAAGGAAATTATAGTGTTGTGAACCTTTCCCATTTATTTCTATTCTAACAATCAAGAATATTACTGTAAATTAGCAAAATGATGCAGCATGATTATAAATGTTGTGAGATATAACAGATAAGAGATAGAAAGTGGATTATAGTTACTAGAAAGATAAAACCAATGGTAGCTAAACTCACTTGCAGAGTTGTTGGATAAATAGCATTAATAAAGTGATTAATGGTCAATTTTTGAGCATAATAATTTAATGGAAAAATTGCGATTTAAATAATATGAAATGTGTCATTGTATTCTATGCAATAAGAGTTTTCCAACGACATATTATATGCTAAAAACGGATTAAAGATGAATGAGAAATTGTCATACGTACCCGCACATTATGGGTAACGCGATTGCCGAACTAAATAATTAAAAATTGACTGTTGCAGGCATTGCCCAATTTAGTCCGTTCTACTATTTTTCCAACAGTTTATTTTGTAATAAACTATTTGTTTATTTCTCATAAAGTTTCAGTTTATCAAAACTGACAATTTGAATTGACTATTAATATTGTAATAATAGGCTAATATCAGTTCATCAAAACTGATGTATTTAAGGGCCCATTCTACGCCATTTTTCAGCTTTTTGTCAAATTGATTAATGGTGTTTTATTGCCATTTATTCTCAAAACCTCCTTCTGCAGCCTATAAATAGTTCAAGTCTTTATTCTGTTTTGAACACTACTACGGAAAATCTCTTTGAAATTTCTGGTTTTTCATTCTGTTTTACTTAGGCTGCTCTTTAGTTCCTCCTTGGGCTTCCGGTGATAAGATTCTGCCTCGGTTATGTTTGCCGACGTTCGCCGTTATATCCTGGGAGACGACTGCCAACGCAGGCAATAATCATCTTAAGGAAACTGTTTATACATACCTCAGTTTCCTTCTCTTACGTTTCTATATCAAGGCTTAATTTCGGTTTAATTTTTATCTTCAATTTATAGTTGTAATTTTATTTTACAGTAATTTATTCTTAGCAATTTTATTTTATTACTGTAATTTATTATTATTATAATTTGTAATTTCTATTCAATTATTTTATATTTCCGAACTAACAGATCTAACAATCTTAAGACGATTATTTGTTGTTTAGAAATTGCAACTAAACCGTGACATGATTACCTAAACGCTGGATTAATTTTATTAAACCGGTTTGGACAATAATAATATAAAAAAATATTATTCGAATTTTAAATTTGGAAAACCAAAATGGACAATGTGGTCCTATTGGTCTTGTTACTAGTTAGTCCTCGAATTGTGATATCTGGTTCTAGCTTTTGGCTAGTATTATCTAGTGGATCTAGAGCTGTGCTTGGTGTGCTTAAATATTGGTGGCAAAATAATTAATTATATGTCTAGGTAAATTCTGTCAAATGACACGAATTTAGTCTAAGGCAAGTGGGACTTAAGTGAGACCGTTGTGACTTCTCCACTTATCTGGGAATTTACCTGGTATAATTTTTTATTTCGAATCCTTTATTAGAACAAAGAAAGTGTTGCTTACTTGTTTAGTTTGGTATTGCAGAAATGGCTAACAGTGGCAACAATGGTACTGTGGAGGAGATTGCTAAAGATGTATCTGACATCAACCTCTGCGCAATTATTTCTGTGGTCAACTTGATTGACTCCAACCCAAATGAGTGGTGGCTTGATACTGGTGCTACCCATCACGTCTATTGTGACAAAGGGTCATTTGCTGGATTGACTCTTAATAATGATGGAGAAATGCTCTATATAGGCAATGATGTTATTTCAGTGATCAAGGGGATCGGAACGGTGATTCTAAAGATGACTTTTGGGAAAGAAGTAAAGTTACAGAATGTTTTGTATGTTCCGGACATACGGAAGAATCTAGTTTCTAGGAGTCTGTTAAGCAAGCATGGCTTCAAGACTATTATTGAATCCCAGAAATTTATTTTGTCTAAGGGGGTATGTATGTAGGCAGGGGATACAAGTGTAATGGAATGTTTAAATCCAATTGTATCACCTATAAGTCCAATTCAATGAATAAGAATGTTGCTTCTTCTTCTTATATGGTTGTGTCATATGATTTGTGGCATGGTAGACTTGGACACGTAAATTATGAATCGCTGCGACGATTAGTTAATTTAAATCATATACCCTCGTTTGAAAATGATAAAAAAACATAAATGTGAAATTTGTGTTGAGACAAAACTAACTAGATCTTCATTTTATTCTGTTGAAAGAAATTCAGAACCGCTTGATCTTATACATACGGATATTTGTGACTTGAAATTTGTTCAATCTAGGGGAGGAAATAAATATTTTATTACCTTCATAGATGACAACATAAAATATTGTTATGTATTTTTGCTTAAGAGCAAAGACGAGGCTTTAGAGAAATTTGTTCTCTATAAGCAAAAAGCAGAAAACCAATTTAATAAGAAAATTAAAGTGGTAAGAAGTGATCGTGGTGGTGAATATGTTGCACCATTTGGTGAGTATTGCTCCCAATATGGTATTATTCATAAGGTAACACCACCATATTCTCCACAATCAAACGGTGTAGCAGAGCGTAAAAAATCGTACTTTAAAAGAAATTATGAATGCAATGCTAACCAGTTCAGGGTTACCATAGTACATGTGGGGGAAAGCTGTTTTGTCAGCTAATTACCTTTTAAATACGGTACCCCGTAAAAAACAAGACAAAACTCCTTATGAATTATAGAAAGGTAGAAAACCTTCTTATAATTACTTAAAAGTGTGGGGGGTGTCTTGCGAAGGTAATGACTCCATTACCGAAGAGCCATTACCAAAGAGAATGAAGATTGGTCCAAAGACAGTGGATTGTATCTTCATTGGATATGCTGAGCACAGTAATGCATATCGGTTTCTTATCCATAAATCTAAAAATCCAGAGATTCACAAGAACATTATCATGGAATCAAAGGACACCTCGTTCTTTGAAAATATTTTCCCATGCAAACTAAGAGACACTGGATCAGAATTTAAACGGTCTCATGAAACTTTAGAAGAGGAAAATAATCAAGATATTCAACAACCGGATGTTGAAAATTTTGAAGATCTTCAACAAGTGGTTGAAGAGAATCCTCAATTAGAGGATGAGATAGAATTCGAGGTAGAGCCTAGAAGAAGTGAAAGGGCAAGGGTAGAAAAATCTTTTGGACCAGATTTTCTAACCTATATGTTAAAAGTTGAACCTCGAACTTATAATAAATATGTAAGTTCAATAGATAGTCCTTTATGGAAAGATGCCATAAGGAGTGAACTTGATTCCATCTTGCAGAACCATACGTGGAAATTAGTGGATCTTCCTCCAGGAACTAAACCACTAAGTTCTAATGGATTTTCAAATGGAAAATGAAAGCAAATGGATCGATTGATAAGTGTAAAGCTAGACTGGTTATAAAAGGTTATAGACAAAAGGAATGCCTTGATTACTTTAATACTTATTCTCCTGTGTCGAAAATAACTTCCATTAGGATGATACTTGCAATTGCCGCTTTGCGAAATCTTGAAATACATCAAATGGATGTGAAGACTGCCTTTCTGAATGGAGATTTTGAAGAAGAAAGGCATAAGAAATTTAATGATGCCATGATAACTAATGGTTATCATATCAACGAGTGTGACAAATGTGTTTATGTGAAAACTACAGACGTAGGATATGTTATTCTATATTTGTATGTCGATGATATACTCATTGTGGGAAGCAATGAGAAAATGGTAAAAAGTACCAAAGAGATGTTAAATTCTAAATTTGACATGAAAGATATGGGACTAACAGATGTGATTTTAGGCATTCGAATTAAACGTTCACCCGTTGTCTCATTTTATCTCAGTCACACTATGTGGACAAAATACTTGATAAGTTTAACAAGGGTGATACTGGTGTAACCAGAACTCTGTTAGATATTAATCAACATTTATCCAAAAATAAAGGTGAAAGCATAAACCAAGTGGAATATGCAAGAGTGATAGGCAGTCTAATGTACCTTTCAAGTCATACAAGACCTGATATTGCTTTCACTGTAAGCAATTTAAGCAGGTATATCAGTAATCCAGGGGAGATTCACTGGAGGGCTGTCGTAAGAATACTGAGATATTGTAATACCCAGAAACCTAGACTAGTAATATTATAGGGATTAGTTGTAAATTATGTTCTTAATAATAAAATAATAATAATAATAATAATAATAGTAATAATAAAAGAAAATTTTAATAATTAATATAGAAATTATATAAATTAGTATATATATATGTTATTGATAAGATAAGATTAAAAAAAAAAGAAAGAAGAATGATGGTGTGATAATCGGGAAAAAAGAGAAAAGAAAATAAAAAAATAAAAAAAATAAAAATAGAAAAATAGAAAAAAAATTGAAGAAGAACACGAGGAAACAGAGGAGGAAAAATGAGGATTTGGGGATTTGATTTCTACGTGTTTAATCCGAAATCTGAGGTTATAGGATTGTAGATCGTGATGAGTGGAGTCGATTGATGGTGAGTAGGCCGTCGATCAGTCACCGGAGCCGGCGTACGAGCCGTTCAAAACCAGGAAAATCGGGACTGTTCATTGGAGCTTCAAGCCGTCGTTTCTCCGCCACCGTCCACTAGCTGCCGGAGATGAAGGCACGAATGGGTTGGCGGTGAGATGGGGAGTCGACCGGTACCGGCCTCGTGGCCAACCGTCGCCGGAAAC